>CM076579.1:1318783891-1318934700 GCA_034641835.2 Pinus albicaulis | reverse complement strand
AATCTTCTTGTCATAATCATTCTGGGGCATTAACTTATCATTAATAACCATGATATCAGGCAATCATTTTTGCCTCAAATTTGTTAATTTAACCATGAATCTTGTTATAGTAGTATTCATAAATTCACATTTCTCCTCCAGTTGTCTCATCAAATTTCTTTTTGTGGAAACTTTCCTAATTTCTAGGATAGTTGTTATCTTGTCATTGATTTTCAATTCTTCCAATTCCTTTCTAGTCTTGTTGTTCAAGAAAGTGATAAGCTCCATAGCTTGTTCTTGCTTATTGGCCAATTCATCCTGTGTTTTCTAAATCTCAGCTTGTGCTGCTAGCAGTAATTCTCTTTGTTCAAAAATGACCTGAATTGATGGCCACACATCATGAATGGCTCCAATTATACCGTTTCATAGGTAATTCTTGATATATGATACTTGTTCAATTAAAGCCAACTCACTTTGTGATTTCTTGAGTTGTTCACTCAATCTTATGGCTTTCTGTTCATGTGTCTTGGCATTTATCTGAGCCAATTTAGTAGAATTCTCAAGATTCTCTATTGTTTTTGTCAATCGTTTTATCTCAGTTGTCTTCAAAGAAATCTCTTCCATAGATTTTACCAATTGACTGCTATCATCTTTATGCTGCAATGTTTTTGTAGAAGACTCAGTACTTGAAGTTGTGGAAGAATTCACTCGCACTTCAGTGGCCAGTGGCTCTTTGGGTGCCAAATTTTCTCCTAAAGTAGAAGCCACTGCTTCTGTTATGACTGGGATGACAGTAGGAATGACTGGTTCTTTAACTATCTCTTTTTCTTGGAAAACTTGGTCCATTTGTACTTCCATTTCCTTAATTTGAGCTATCAGGTTAAGTATCAAACTCATCATTTCATCTTTTTCTTTTTTATTCTGTAAAAATTCCTTTGTCTGAGGATGCTCACCTTGAGGAATCTTGATTTGTTTCCTCAAGGAAGCTATGTCCTCATTTTTCTTTTTAACCAATGCTTCTACTGCTTTGATATTTGTAGGATCATATCCTACCTGTAACACTAGCTCTTCTAAGGCTTTTATCCTTAGATATTTTTCATATAATGAGGCTTTATCTATCTTCATTTGATCTTGCATGTTGAAGATAGTATTTTGGAGTTTATGAGCACTCACAGATTTTTTGCCATAGTAGAATATAGCATCTCTGAGCTCTGTCTGTGGAACTCTATCTGATCCAATTCATGGATGGTTTCTGTATCTACTTCAAGATAAACTTTCCTATAGTCTGACACTGTCTTTGGCACTACTACTTTAGGCTGCAAAACTGACATAATCAATTTTTTACTGGAGTAGTCAAAGGCTAATAAAAATCTATTTTGATTACCTGGATTTTGCTTTAAGAATTGAGAATATATTTCAGTCTTGATTTCCTCATTCTTAAGCTTGATTTGCTTGTATTTCGCTTCAATGTCCAAGTCCTTTTCCTCAGCTGCATGTGAGGAATATGCTTCCATACTTTGATGCCTGTCCATTAACTGTTTCTCTTTATTTCTTTCTTCATTCTGATTGGGTTCATTGACAATCACAGTCGCCACATTAGTAACTGGTAAATCTGTATTGGTGTTCAAAGGCTCTGTTCCTTCCACATCTATTGTAACTTTTTCTTTATCTGTTGAATATAGTTTGGGCCTTTTGTTATAAATGAGCTTGAACTTTGTTTCTGTTGTGGTTTCTACAGTGTAAGCTCCCTCGTCTCTGATTCTTTTAGAGGATGTCTCTGGCTATTTGACAATTCCCAAAGTTTGACTAGTATTCCTTTGGTTCACTGCCTCTTTTAAAGTGTTTTCAACCCACTCAATTTGATTGGAAAACTTTTCTATTTCTAGTTTTGACTCATGGATAAAGGGTGTTAGTTTACATTTTACCCTTATTTTACTTAAGATCACTTGTGGATCATAGTTCCATGGGAAACTTTCCTCAAATTTAAATTCTAACAATTGCTTGGTTACTTCTTTCTCTACATCTCTTTGATTACATATGAAAGGCCCAATTTGATTTTTGAGTTTGAATTGGGTATTTTTATTGGCTACCATAAAATTGATTGAATATGAATTCAGGATTTTCCTAATGTATTCTAAGGCAAATATCCTCATTATTGGATGCTTAGGTAACTTGTAACGCAACAAGTTAGAAGCAAAAACTCTGATTTCAGTGAATTTCTCATACAAATACCAATCACCTACTTTGCTCAGCTATGATAGCTACAATATTTTCTTCATTTCCTCACTGATTCTAGGTTGCTTTGTTTTGGTCAACATGGTAATCACTAGAAGTACAAAAAACATTGAAAACTTTGAATAGCTGAATTTTGTGCTTTATTTTCTGAGTATGGATGTCCAAAAGATGATAGACAAAAGGTTCTCTTCAATATCAAGTTTTTTAAGGGTCATTGGAAACTTATCTGATTGAAAAAATAGGAACATGTGGAAAAGATAGGATGTATATCTGAATACTCCTTCAAGCTGTAAATGAGTCAATTGATAGTGAATACTATCAACAATGAAACTAGCATAGTCAAAGATAACAGAGGGTGGTTAACCTAGAGAAAGAGTGGATAAAAATCCCAAGATAGACTCATCAGTATGTTCATTAGTGAAATACCCAAGAATGAAGGAAGCATAGAGATGATATGTCTTGATCCTTCTGGGAATTTTTCTGTAGAATATGGAGGATTGATATTTTGAATTTCTACATGGGAAGGCATAAAGGTGTGAAATATCATAAACCTTTTAGGAAATTATAAGCCAAGATACAACTGGGTTAAAGCATCAATAGACAAAGGAACTTCTTGGGGGTCTGGTTTGAGCTGCAACATTTGGTTTATTGACTCTGCAGTGATGGTAAATACGACCTCTTTGTTAGCATTCACAATGGATCTTTGTTCTGGAACATAGTATTGCTGACACAATCTAATAATTTCTTGACAAGGGTAAGTTAATGGAACCACATACTTTGGTAAATGGGAATCCCAAAGCCAGATTTCATCTTCTTTATCTATAAATTTTTCAAAGCACCAATTATCGATATCTATCAAGTTAAATTCCACAATAGGATCAACTATATTGTATCCAATATCAGGCAAGGGAATATGTTCAATGTCAACAACTGGGGGTTGTAATGGATTGACTACAATTTCAGTATTTGGAGTCATGGCAGGGGTAGGCTTAGGAGCTTTAGAACCAATAGGCTTGATGTTGCTCTTCTTTTAGGCATCTTAGGGCTACTTCTGCAATTTTAAATTGTTTGTAGAGGTAATTTTACTATAGCATAGGCTTGATTGGGAAATTTTAGCAAAATAGAGTCTCTTTTTGGATTTTATACCCAATTAGGTTTATCAAAGAAGTTATGAGGCTTTAAAAACTGGCATAAAATAGAAAACAGGGGTTTTCTATGTTTTTTGAATGAAATAAGGGCTAAAACTTTGTTTAAAAAGGATTTACAGAATATTGGGGCACCTACTTAGGATTTCTGGCCTTTTAGAGCTTGAAATTGATCACTTAACTATGGAAAATTGATAAATTTATTTGAAAATACCACGCAGTAGACAACTAGGGTTCCTAGGAAAATTTGGCCAGGGTTTAGCTTGTTTCTGGGACTTTTTGGGCAATTCAATTTACATAATTCCTTAATTTGAAGTGTGTTCTTTCTTTAACAATGGTTTTTTCAATTTTTTTGCAGGTTAAATTTTGAGAAAAATACCTTTTTTGATGTAGGTATTGAATTTGAAAGCGTTTTTATATCTTCTAGTCGAATTGACAGCTTTTAGCAGTTCCTCTGGAGCAAGGCAGCTCCTCAACAGTCTTTACAGGTGTAATTGGCAAATTCAAGAGGTTATAGGTGTTTAAAATGGAAACAAGGGTCTTTTGCAGGGTTTTAACAGGTTTATACAGTCAAGAGGGCAAACACAGAGGTTAAGCACGCAAAAGAGATGAATTTACACTTGCCAAAGGCTTTATTAAAATGTATGAATTTGCATTAAATGTAGGTCTAATCATGGTGGGAGGCGGTTTTGGATTACAAAGGATGAAAACCGCGAATGGTTATCGCACGGATGTTGAGTGCTAAGCGGTTTCAATCAAAACCCACACGATCCAAGGGTGAGAGGCCATGTGGAGGGGAGGGGTCAATGTGAAACTGCCTATTTTGCATGGATTTTACATTGGATTGGTTGGGCATGTTCTTTACGCGATATCAATCATCGATCGTAGGATCTGCCAAGTATATGGGAACAGTCAGGATTGTTTCAAGAGTTGCGTTGGAACGGAAAGGTGGGACCGAACTTTAGTTATGCAAGCAGAATGGTTTAATATTTGTTTAAACCTTTTATAATATAATCGAGGAGTATAGGTTTAAAACATATATATGGGTTTATTTATGCACAACAGCGGGATAAAATTTTATTGCAAAGGCACTTTTTAAACAAGGTTTTTTAAGCCTTATCCATTGGTATATATATGGCGGGTTGAGATTAAAATGAGGTCTTATTCATGGTATAGGCGGGGATTAATTTTTTTTATTCAAAACATTTGTTAAATGTTTTAATAAAACATATTCAGGTGGTTTAAATTATATTATATAGTTTTTAAACCTTTTTCGATGGTTTAAAGACTATAGGGGCAGAATAGATGAATAATGATAATATTTTAGACCAAAGGGTTTTACAATTTGGGTTTTTTATTTACAAACATGGGATAAATAGACTTTGGTCAAAAGTTTATAATAGTGGGTTTTTGGAGTTTATTAAATTTAAGAGAATTAATATCTAGGAAATGGTATTCCTTAGGGATTTAATAAAATATGTTAAAATTTAATATGAAAGGGGAGTGAAGTGTAAAACAAAAATACATATTTATCTCTAAGTATAGTATAAAATCAAGAATTTCTCATATTTATATTTCTTTCACTAATACCTAGGATAAAATGTAATTCTGAGGGATTTATGAATGCTTTATGAAGGAATGAAGTTTTTTTTTCTAAGTAAGATTAAATTCTATTAGTGAAATATAATGTACATGGAGGCACAGGCCTTCGCAGCTCAAGCCTGAATCAATGGCATAATTCGTAGAAAAACAACAAAAATGGGACTGCCCACGCAAGGGAAACCATTCCAAAGAGATTTTTGTTCGTTGCCTCGAGTGAGGAAACCAACATTATACAGAAAAAATTTATTGTGCTAAACATAGATAACAACATTTAATAGGACCTTGATACTAAGAGCAATAAACCAGAAAAAACCTGGGAGCCTAGGTGTCATGAGGCGTAGGAGGAGTCTCTTCTACAATGAGACACCTGTATTCGTCGGCGTCGGTGGCCTGCAAATCCTAGGTGGCAAGTGTTGCGTGTCGGGGCTCCATAGTCTCACCATCTTTGCCTGTGGCCTGTTTTCTCTTCTTCTTGTCGTCCCTGTTATTTCCATAGTTGCTATTGTTATCCGAGTGTGAATTGTGCTTGCCAGATTCATGGTAACCCTTGTCATCCGCAGAGGAGTCGAAGTCACAGCATGAGAGCTTCTACAAATTGGGTGGACTGAGACTGGGAACCTCAACGGGCTCCTCCCTGAAGGAAACCGAAATGGTGGCAACGACCCGAGGACGGTCCAAGGAGCAATGGAAGTGGAATTGAGCAGAGCTAGAGGTCTGCGGGGTGACAGACGAGTCCAAACAGGGAAAAGGTGGTGGAAAGGTCGTTGTGGCTGAAGGTTGAGACAAATGACGGGGCTGACCAACCAGGCGACCGCACCCACTGCGGGTGGCAGGATACCGGCCCAAGGAGTGCTCCAAGGAAGAGGACGAAGTATCAGAGCAGGAGGAGAGTGACGGACAAGCATCGCGACCTCTACTGTTACCACACCTGCATCGCATGCGATGCTCGAGACGAGGCATAGTGGCGCAGTAAGGGTGGAGGGTGCTCAGGACCGAAGACGAAGCAGGGCGGTGGCACCACAGAGATGGAAGCTCAGAGGTGGTGGTGAGACCGGAGGCAGCTGAGATGTTCAAGTGACATAGGATGCTCTGCGAGTAGTGATGGCCCAAGAGGAATTCTATACAACAACGAAGGCTACAACGTCTCCATGTTGGCGTGCGGGAGCTCGGCTCCGCGACTTTAGGGGGGCAGTAGCTTCACAGAGGATGAGACAGGGGAGGCATAGAACCAGGCGGTCGAAGAACATAACCAGGCGGGAGAGGAAGGGTCTCCTTTTTGAGGCGGAGGTAGCAACCTCAACTTCTACAGCGAATTGAATGTTGATCATGGTGACAGCTAGAGCACTTAAATGCTCACCGGTGTAGCTTGTGGGTGGCCATGTGGCCATGCCACGCGCCAACCCAGCAACCCATCACCGTAGAACCCTCATAAATCACCCGCATCCAGAAAATGAAGGAATGAAGTTAATTATATGGGAATTACAATTTTACTAAGAAATAATGTGTGCTTACTTAGGAAAAAGGGGTTTTTATGTAGGAATGAAGGGTAAATGATGATAAATGAGGATTTAACATAAGAACTCAATATTTTTTAACTAACCAGTCATAGAGCCTTGGGTCCGGTCCCAACAAAAGTGAGAGAAATGCTCTGAGCTTGTTTGACTAATAGCTTGGAATACTGAATACTTATAGGGGAGAGGAAATTAGTGATTTTTCCTCATGATCATTTATTACATGCTTGCTTCATTTATCTCTACCTACCCAGCTTTATTCTAACATTTTTTCTTCCTTTTTGCAGGTGCATTTAGGCATGCAACCTTAAAACATTTATTCTTTCAAAGCTTAAAACTATCTAAATCTACCTTATTTCATCCGAGGGCTCAGATTAAATTGTTTAGCTCCTCATTATTCTCTACCTATCTACTGATTTATCAATATTAAACTGTTTTATAAATCTTTATTCAATATCTTAAAACATAAAATTGAAAACATGAAAAGTTAAGTTTAAATAGTTTAACTCATCATGGATTATGGCATTTGATGACACTCTGCACATAATCATTATTCTTGCAGTAAAAGTAAAAAGTAGTGGCATTTGGACTTGCTCACTTTCAGGTCTTATTTTTTATCTCTTTTTTATTTTGGGGTCTATATTTTTTCTTAGTCCTTTGATCTTTCTTTTAGGACTTTTTACCCTCTTTTTGTTTTTTTTATTATTTTTCAAATTTTAAAAATATGGGAAAACAACTTGCAAAAATAAAGGTATGTACATATTTACAACACTAACAAAGTCAATTCAAAATTTTATGAACCCTATTATTATAGGACCCTAACAGTGGCTCCACTTGGGGATGGCATTTCCTGGTGAAATGTCAAGAACTTTGAGACCCAGTAGCCTTTGTCTTTTCACTATGATGTTCCTATAAGTGTCTCCTGCTTTCTGTAATAACTCATATTTATGACATCTTACCCTTCAAAACTTGGGGCGTTCTCTCCGGACTTCAACTCTGTAAGGCAAACATCCAATCCAATCTAAACTTTGCAATGTATATGTAAAATGATCAAAGTGAATAAAAACTAACTATTTGTTAAATCAAGGGAGTAGTAGTGCTTCAGCATTCTGCCATTGACTGGTCCTTCTTGTAGATCTGTTCCATCCAATTCTTTCAAAAAGAAATCATGATTTCCTCTATATCCATAAATTACATAAGGTCCTTTCCACAGGAAATTGAATTTCCCATTTTTTCCTTTGTCTTCTCTCCTAGAATCCCACTTTAACACTTGGTCTCCAATGTAAAAGTCATCCTCTTTGGTCTTTTTATCATAAATTTTCTTGATCTTATCGTGGATAACTTGGGATTTAACAGAAATTTCTTCCCTTGTTTGCTGCAAGTGAATAGTCTAGTTAATCCTTCTCTGAATATCATTATTTTCAACCTGTAGTTCTTGGATAATTTTCATCACTGGTACTCCTAAGGAGGATGGAAAAAAAACATCCATTCCATAAACAAGCTGGTAAGGAGATGTACCAAGGGATTTCTTAGTTGTGAGTCTATCTGCCCATAGGGAATTGACTTACTTTCTATTCCAAGATTTCTTGTTATCTTCTAGTATTTTTTTAATGATATTTACAAGATTTTTGTTTGAGGAATCAGCTAGGCCATTACCCTAAGGGTAATATGCAGTAGAGTGGCCTAGGGAAATATGGTATTTGTGGCAAAAGGAAATCATATTTTTAGATTTGAATTTTGCTGCATCATCAGTAATAATCTTCTGTTGACATCCAAATATTGAAAGAATGTTATTTTCTAGGAAGGCTATAATGACTGTGTCAGTGGCTTGTCTGGAGGGTATGGCTTCGATCCACTTTGTGAAATAATCAGTGGCAGTTAAAATCCACTTATTTTGGCCTGAAGATGGATGATGAATTTCACCAATGAAGTCTAAACCCCATTGTTGAAATGGCATCTCAATTTAAATAGGCTTTAAAGGTAGGGGTAACAATTTTTTCTTGCCTTCAAAAATTTGGAATTTGTCACAAGAAGTCACAAACTTTTTAACATCAGTGAACAAAGTAGGCCAGTAGAAACCAGCTCCAAGGATCTTTTCAGCATTAGTTTTCCAATATAAATGCCCTCCATAGTCACCTGCATGAAATTCTTCAAGTATTTTGTCAGCTTCTTCCTTCAGTAAACAATTCAGTAAAATCCCACTATGATCTCTCCAAAAGAGTACATTATCTAAGATACAAATCTTACTGCTTTAAGTTTAAGAAATATAGCTTTAGTTCTTGACAATCTAGGAGGAGATTGTAAGTTTGATAGTACAAAGATGATATCTAAGTACCAAGGTGAATCTGAGAAGATTTCACTGATCGTTGGAGTCGCCATCTCTTCCTGATCATTAACCTGAGAAATAAAATTTATATCTAAGGCATTACAATTGGATTCAACCATAAGTCTTGCTAATCCTTGACCTTTGATGAGTTTTGTAGGTTTAATTTCTATGTCATATTCTAGGATAGTGGCAATCCACTTACCTCTTCTTCCATCAAGACCATCCTGACTAAGAATGTCTTTTACTACAGAATTAGAGACATAGGCAATTATGTGTGAATAGAGAATATAAACTCTGAAGTATTTTATAGCCTTTACCAAAGATAAGGCTTGTTTTTCCATTATGTTATACTTCAAAGGAGCATATCTAAGAGTTTTACTAAAGAAAGCTATAGGTTTTTCAAATCCTTGGTCATTTTTCTGCAGTAAAACTGCAACAATGGTATGTTCTGAAGCAAATGAAAATATTATGAAGTCTTTCTTAAAATGAGGACTTATCAGGACTGGAGTTTTGGTTAAGGCTATTTTGATGGATTCGAAAGATTTTTTAGCCTCAACAGTCCATTTAAGAACTGAATCTTTTTTTAGCATGTTATTCAATTCTCTAATAATCTCAGCTAAGTTGGATATGAATCATCTTAAAAAAATTATCTTACCTAAGAAAGCTTGTAACTCTTTGATATTTCTAGGTGGACTGATGTTCATAATTGCTTCTATCCTAGAAGGATCAATTCTAATTCCTTATTTTGAGATTATATGTCCCAGTAACTTGCCTTTTTCTAGTCCAAATAGACTTTTCTTGGGATTTAGAGAGATGCCAAATTTCCTACATTTAATGAAAACTTGTCTCAAATGATCCAAATGTTCATTATCATTTTTGGAAAAAACAGTCATATCATCTAAATAAATTACCAAGAAATCATGTATTTCCTTTGCAAAGGCTATGTTTGAAAGGTTTCCCCTGCAGTCATCAGTCCAAAAGGCATTTTTACATACATAAAAGTGCCCCAAGGAGTGGTGAAGGTTGTTTTGGCCTGATCATCTTCTTGGACTAGGATCTGGTTATATCCTGAAAAACCATCTAACAAAGAAATCCTATAATAACCTACTACACTTCGTAATATATGGTCCATCTTAGGTAAAGGGTAATTATCCTTTAAGGATACTTTGCTAAGATTTATAAAGTCAACACACAATCTAATTTCACATGTTTTCTTTCTTGTGGGAACTAGGTTGGAAACCCAATCAGAGTATCTGATTGGTGCAATGATCTGGGCATCATACATTCTTTTAACTTTTTTTTCTATCAAAGGTAATAGTACAAGGTTAATTCTCCTCAAGTTTTGTTTGAATGGATTTTGATCCTCTTTTATTGGAATTTTATGTTGGATTATGTTTGTATCATAAGATTTTAAATCTTCATAACTCCAAGCAAACAGATCCTGATATTCCTTTAAAATATCTATATATTTATCTTTTTCTTCTCGAGGTAAGTTTTTGGAAAGTTTTATCAGTTTAGATTTCAATTCTGTTCCAATATTACATTCTTCTATGTCAGATCTTACTAGCTCCATTTTTTGTTTTCTAGCTATGTCATTGGAGTCAAAAAGATCTTCTAAGGGTGTTAAGCCTTTAGGTGAGAAATTATCTTTGAGGTTTAAAATCTCAGATTCATCATCAACAATTTCTTCAACTTCTAATTTCTCTAAGCTATTTATGTCAACTTGACTAAATCTAGTTGGTTTATCAAACTTTATTATATTTACATCTAAGTTATTTGAATATATTTCACAATCCAAATCATTATCTATTGTACAATCAGTATCTATCATATATTTTTTAAATTCTCCTTCGTTGTTCAAAAACCTGTAAATCTGTTCATCTTGAGATAAAATCTGCCAATACTTAAGATTATCTAGAATTATTTCCCTATGCTTGACTTCAGCAGTATATCTGTGATTTGGTTGAAATGGTGAATTGCATGTACTAGCAAAGGTATCTAGACAGTGAGCTTGTATATTTTTTTTTCTAGGTATAGCAGCAAATTTACATTCCAATAAATCATCAATTAAATCTAGCACAGTGTCTCTATATCGGCCTAGTCTTGGATTATGAACAGAATAATCTCCATTTATTTGTTTTATGATTAACTCTAAATATCCCATGATTAAAATTCTTTGTCCTCCTGAGTTCCTAATGACTTAAAGTCCTAGAATTAAGGCTTCATACTCAGCCATTTTATTAGTACATTTGAAATTAAGCCTGAAAGCATGGCCTTCTCAGTGATTAGTTTCCATGTTTGTTATCCAAACTCCTGCTCCTGCTCCTACTCCTAATTTGTTAACAGAACCATCAAAGTCTAAATGCCATAGGGATGGATGAAAGATATTATCATTGTTTGGTTCTTTCTTCTTATCAATTAGTTCATTTTGGATTTTATCAATTTCAGAGTTACACAAGATAAAAGAATCCAGGTCAGTTGGTGTAGTGTAAATTGGAAAATTTATAGATCTTTCAGCACTACTGACCATATACTTCATCAATGTTTCTCTATATAGCTTCTTAGGCTGACCAAACACCGAGATAGTAGCATAACTCATGTCCATTTGTAGAGATCCCCGTAACTTTGCTCCCCATGAGCGAGAAAGTAACATTCCATATTTAGGAGGGATATCAGCAACTATAATGTCCATTAATATTCTCTTACCATGGTACTAAACTAGTGTTACATATATGTCTTTGATTAATCCTAAGCATTTAACTTTACTTAAGTCAAATGAAAACAAATCTTTGTAAGGCCTTGTTATTTCTAGATTTAGAGTTTCCATAATGGCTTTAGGCATCAAATTGTGGGAAACTCCTGAATCTAGCATATAATTATGTAGAATTTGATCATGAACGGTAAGACTGATATAAAAAGGAGGGACTGCTCCATCTACATGTTTTCCATTCACATCTAGGCCAAAGATCAACTCTAGTTGATCATCATTCAAATTAATAGAATCTTCACCATCATTCATATTCAGTGTTTCAGTTATAGTTGATTTGTATAAGTCATGTTTCACCAATTCAGTCAATGGAATTGGTATTTTCAACTTAGAAATTTCTGTTTGAATATTAAATGTAGCTTGAGACTTACTGATTTGAATTAGTTCTTCTTTATTAATTGTAGTTTGTCTTGAGTTTCTATAGTTATGTTTTTATTTTCAATTGGTTTGATATTCTCTGTCTGAGTTTCCTGTGTTTTACTGCTTCTAACTTTCTTTTCAGGTGTTGTTTGAGATGCAGTAGAAGTTTTTTCAGACTTAGAACTATCAGCAGATGTTTTTGAATTATCAATTTTTGGATCTACTGATTTAGGATCAGCAAAAGGTGTTTTAGGATCAAAATTTTTTTATTTAACAGAGTTAGAGGCTTTTGTTGCACCAGACTTATGTGTGTCTTTTGAGTCTTGAGCCTCTTCATCATTAATATCAACAATTTTAGGACTTCATGCTTTTTTAAGACTAGAAATTGTTTAGGGAGAATTGGAGCTTTGTTTGTTTTCCCTTGGGAGAATTTGCAAAACTTTTGTTTTTGGAGCTTCTACTATTTTATTATTCTGATTTTGGGAAGCTTTTTTGGTAGAAGACTCATTATTTTTCTTATTTTTGAGGTTATATTGACTATGTATTTCATTTATGGAAAATTCATAACCCTGTTTATAATCAAAAGATTCACTGGACTCTATTTTAAGTTGTTGAAGCTCAAATAATTCCTGATCTTCCTGAGTGGGTAAAATAGTATTATCATCATCTATTCCCATTAAATGATTCATTGAATCCTCATCTTCATAATTATTATGAGAACTCTCAGCATAGTTCTCTTGGAATGGTGGCTTTATTGTTTGGTCTAGGGCTGTTTCTTTTGCTTTTCCTTGATTTATATTTTTTCTAAAGTTTGGATTTATGATCTGTTGTTGATTATCCCAATGGGGTCTTTTCTCTATATTATCTAGTCTATCCATCATTCTTTCTAAGGTTTTAGTTAGGCTATCTATTTTTGCATCTGAATTTGAATTTTCTTCTTTGATAGTCACTCTTCTTTCATTTCTGAGTCTAGCTTTTTTATCTAAAATGTTTATTTCTACACTAACAACATATATTTTCATTTTTTCTAAGGTGTCTGCATCTCTTTCCCTTAATTGATAAGCCATGTCTGCATCAAATCCATCACGGAATTTGAGAAAAACATAATAAGGAGTAGGTTTAAGAGTTGCAGGGATAGAATTATAGTCACTATAATACCTAGTGCAGTAATCCTGAACTAACTCATTTGGGGCTTTTTTTAATGCATCAAATTCAGATAATATCTGTAGGGGGTTCTTTTTCTTTTCCCATTTATTCAAAAAAGTTCTATAAAATACAACTAAATCAGTTATGCTACCAGCAGCTTGATATTTAAACCATTTCTTTACTTCTCCAGTCAACATTTGAGCAAACAATCTCATTTGAGCATCTGAGTCATCTATTTCATAAATTTCAAAGAAGTCTATCATTTTAGCTATGCATTGTTGAGCAGTATATTATGTAATACCATCAAACAGTGGTATTTGTTTTTTATAATCTTGAGGCATGTCATGCAATTGTTGAGGTAAGACAAGGGGAGCATATCTAGAAGCCATGGCTAAAAGCTAATTTTGACTAGGAGGTCTAGTAGAAGAACTTGGAGCTGTGCTAGAAAGGATAGTTGATGAACTGAAAATTGTACCAGAAGTGTTTGGAAATGATATTGGGATATGAGTGGAACTACTAGGAAATGAGAATGATGTATTTTCAAAATCAGAAGGTAAACTAGTGGGTATAGTGGATGAATTGGATGGTGGAAAAAGTATTCTAGGCTACAAAGACAGTCTAGCAATAAATGGATCTTTGGATGAGTTGGTAGTGGTATCTATATATGAAGTAACAGCATATAGAGATGAATCTACAACTGGTATTATTGTGGTGTGTAATTGAGAAACTGTAGGTTTGTTTGCATAACTCAAAAATTGAGCTAATTCAATAGCTTCATCAATATCCTTAAGAATTGTAACATTAATTTCTTCAACTTTAGTCTGATATTCAGCTTTCTTTGATTTAGATCTTGTTGTAATAATTTTATGTTTTGTATTCAAAAATGAAACAAAAGTAGGGTCTAAAATAGTAGTTTTTAAATCATTTTCAGATTTTCTTTTAAATAGGGAATGCTCAAATTTCAGATCAAAATCAATATCTTGCAAACCAACTAATTCTTGAGGTAATGAATTGACTCTTATTAATGATACTTCAGTTTCTAAGTTTTCTGTTTGTTTTTCTTTTTTCCAATTCGGTCTAGGTTATCTACTATGACTACAAGCTTAGGATCCGGGTTAGACCTGGTATAGTAGGTTTTCCTAGAAGCCAGAATTATAATTTTTCAATACCCACAACCTATAAAATCAATCTTAAAGAAAAAGTATGAATAAAATGATTTCTTTAAGACTAATTTTAAGACTGAGGATTGGTTAAGTCCCCAGGTATGGTCTCCAGTATTTTATCCCTCTAGTAAATTCTTTAGTTGTGGTATTTTGGTTTCTAGTCAAAGAACTCTAGAGGTAACCACAAACCTACTTCAAAATCTAGGATCTAGCCTTCCTAGGGTTCAGACAGGGATCTCTCTTTAAGATTTATCTTTGTTTATTTGGTAGATATTAGGCTAGTTATGAATGTGCAATTGGTTTTGGTTTTGATTAGTTTGGTGGGAATAAATCACTTGGAGGGATGGATAGAGGGAAATATACTTGTCCATTGGGCTATGGAGTCTAATTCAAGCTAACAGAACTGGGATCAAGGCCTAAAAGGTCAAATGTCTTCAGGGAAAGATAGATAACCCTTGGAGACCTTGGAAAGTTGTTTTTTGAGGTGATATGATTGGGATAAAAGGAACTTAAGGATCCTTTGATCCAGAAAAAGGAAGTAGTATATAAAGGTCAAACGGGAGAGGGAGAAATTAAGGGTTCCCTACACTAGAAGTCAGAATTAAAAAAAAAAAAATGATAACTAGTTAAAAGCAGGGTGCTATTAACATGTCCTGTAGTAATACTCCTAGTTATACATTCAGATTTAGAATTAAAACACAGATGTATGCATGTAGCAAAAAAAGATAACAATGACAAGCTTAGAGAGTACTTCACTCAAGATAGCTTATCACAGGGATCCTGAAGAATGATGCCAAATATTTCATCGTGTCTGCTACTCAAAATCGAAACACATAGCCTTCAAGTCAACAAAATATCTATAGTAATCTTCAACAATTTTATTCCACACCAAATACTTCTAAGAGTGAAGTATTTATAAAATATGTATTACAAAATATCCTAGATGACTTCTAGGAATTAAATTAGGAAAATAAAATATCTTTACATCAAAAATAGGGACAGCTACTTAACAAATCAGCAAGTTGTCCTATTTTATTCAAAATAAATAGAACTGTTTTGATGAAAAGAGGCTGCTAACTGCCTATGTGTCCTGTGAGCTAGCTATTAGACATTTTCATGATTTTGACTTGCCTTCACTGATACTCTTTCTCACTTGTACTCTTTCACACTGATACTCTTTAATCTGGATACTCTTTAACCTTCAATAAACTGCTTTTACTGCTACAAAATCTATTTTGAAAGTGAAAACAGTAAACATATTTTTTATTCTTCATTTGTTTGCCTTTCATTCTCCATAGAAAATCAGTCAATGCTTGCCAATCCTCATTTTTAGGGATTTTAATATTCTTGAGTTTCCTAAAATTCTCATCAGCCTCAACATACTTAGCAAATGTGGCCTTGATAACAAATAAGTGTTTGATTTCATGCTGCAAGTAAAACAAGTATTCAAAGTTCTTCAATAAGACTTTCCTTGTTTGAATGTCTTTCCCTGATGGTATATTCACCTGTTATTTAGAAAAATCTCTAATACTCTTGTCATAATCATTCTAGGGCATTAAATTATCATTAATAACCATGATATCAGGCAATCCTTTTTGCCTCAAATTTGTGAATTTAACCATGAATCTTGTTATAGTAGTATTCATAAATTCACATTTCTCTTCCAGTTGTCTCATCAAATTCCTTTTTGTGGTAAATTTCCTAATTTCTAGGATAGTTGTTGTCCTGTCATTGATTTTCAATTCTTCCAATTCCTGTCTAGTCTTGTTTTTCAAGAAAGTGAAAAGCTTCATAGATTTTTCTGCCTTATTGGCCAATTCATCCTCTGTTTTTTGAATCTCAGCTTGCGCTGCTAGCAGTAATTCTCTTTGTCCAAAAATGACCTGAATTGATGGCCACACATCATGAATGGCTCCAATTATATTGTTCCATAGTTAATTCCTCATATATGATACTTGTTCAGTTAAATCCAACTCACTTTGAAATTTCTTGAGCTGTTCACTTAATCTTATGGCTTTCTGTTCATGTGTCTTGACATTTATGTGAGCCAATTTAGTAGAATTCTCAAGATTCTTTATTGTTTTTGTTAATCTATTTATCTCAGTTGTCTTCAAAGACATCTCTTCCATAGCTTTTACCAATTGACTGCTATCATCTGTATGCTGCAATGCTGTTGTAGAAGACCCAATACCTGAAGTTGTGGAAGAAGTCACTGGCACTGCAGTGGCCAGTGGCTCTTTGGGTGCCAACTTTTCTCCTAAAGTAGAAGGCACTACTGCTGTTATGACTGGGATGACAGTAGGAATGACTGGTTCTTTAACTGTCTCCTTTTCTTGGACAACTTGGTCCATTTGTAATTCCATTTCATTAATTTGAGCTGTCAGTTGAAGTATCAAACTCATCATTTCATATTTTTCTTTTTGATTCTATAAAACTTCCTTTATCTGAGGATGCTCACCTTGAGGAAGCTTGAGTTGTTTCCTCAAGGAAGCTATGTCCTCATTTTTCTTTTTAACCAATGCTTCCGTTGCCTTGATATTTGTAGGATCATATCCTACCTGTAACACTAGCTCTTATAAGACTTATATTCTTAGATCTTTTGCATATAATGAGGCTTTATCTATCTTCATTTGACCTTGCATGTTGAAGATAGTATTTTGGAATTTATGAGCACTCATAGCTTTTTTTGCCACAGTAGAATATAGCATCTCTGAGCTCTGTCTGTGGAACTCTATCTGATCCAATTCATGGATGGTCTCTGTATCTACTTCAAGATCAACTTTTCTAGAGTTTGACACTATCTTTGGCACTGCTAATTTAGGCTGCAAAAATGACATAATCAATTTTTTACTGGATTATTCAAAGGTTGATAAAAATCTATTCTGATCACCTGGCTTTTGCTTTAAGAACTGAGAATATATTTCATTCTTGATTTCCTCATTCGTAAGCTTGATTTTCTTGTATTTCTCTTTAATGTCCATGTCCTTTTCCTCAGCTACATGTGAGGAAGATGCTTCCATACTTTGTTGCCTGTCCACTAATTTTTTCTCTTTATTTCTTTCTTCATTCTGATTGGGTTCATTGACAATCATAGTAGCCACATTAGTAACTAGTAAATCTGTATTGGTGTTCAAAGGCTCTGTTCCTTCCACATCTATTGTAACTTTTTCTTTATTTGCTGAATATAATTTGGGCCTTTTGGTATAAATGAGCTTGAATTTTGTTTCTGTTGTGGTTTCTGCAGTGTAAGCTCCCTCTTCTCTGATTCTTTTAGTGGATGTCTCTGGTTGTTTGGCAATTCTCAAAGTTTGACTAGTACTCCTTTGGTTCACTACCTCTTTTAAAGTGTTTTCAACCCACTCAATTTGATTGGAAAACTTTTCTATTTTTTGCTTTGACTCATGGATAAAGGGTGTCAGTTTACATTTTACCCTTAGTTTACTTAAGATCCCTTGTGGATCCTAGTTCCATGGGAAACTTTCCTCAAATTTAAATTCTAACAACTACTTGGTTACTTCTTTCTCTGCATCTCTTTGATTACATATGAAAGGCCCAATTGGATTTTTGAGTTTGAATTGGGTCTTTTCCTTGGCTGCCATAAAATTGATTGAATCTGAATTCAGGATTTGCCTAATGTATTCTAACGCAAATATCCTCATTGGTGGATGCTTAGGTAACTTGTAAGGCAACAAGTTAGAACCAAAAACTTTGATTTCAGTGAATTTCTCATACAAATACCAATCACCTACTTTGCTCTGCTCTAATAGCTGCAATATTTTCTTCATTTACTCATTGATTCTAGGCTTCTCTGTTTTGGTAAACATTGTAATCACCGGAAGTACAAAAAACTTTGAATAGCTGAATTCTGTGCTTTCTTTTCTGAGTATGGATGTCCAAAAGATGATAGACAAATGATTCTCTTCAATATCAATTTTTTGAAGGATCATTGGAAACTTATCTAATTGAAAAAATAGGAACATGTGGAAAATATAGGAGGTATATATGAATACTCCTTCAAGCTGTAAATGAGTCAATTGATAGTGAATACTATCAGCAATGAAACTAGCATAGTCTAAGATAACTGAGGGTGGTTGACCTGTAGAAAGGGTGGATAAAAATCCCAAGATAGACTCATCAGTATGCTCATCAGTGAAATACCCAGGAATGAAGGAAAGCATAGAGATGATATGTCTTGATCCTTCTGGGAAGTTTTCAGTAGAATATGGAGGATTGATCTTTGGAATTTCTACATGGGAAGGCATAAAGGTCTGAAATATCATAGACCTTTTAGGAAATTCTAAGCCAAGATACAACTGGGTTAAGGCCTCAATATACAAAGGAACATCTTGGGGGTTTGGTTTGAGCTACAACATTTGGTTTATTGACTCTGCAATGATGGTAAATATGACCTCTTTGTTAGCATTCACAATGGATCTTTGTTCTGGAACATAGTATTGCTAACACAATTTGATAATTTCTTAACAAGGGTAAGTTAATGGAACCACATACTTTGGTAAATTGGAATCCCAAAGCCAAATTTCATCTCCCTTATCTAGAACTTTTTCAAAGCACCAATTATGGATATCTATCAAGTTAAATTCCACAATAGGATCAACTATCTTGTAGCCAGTATCAGCAAGGGGAATATGTTCAACGTCAACAACTGGGGATTGTAATGGATTGACTACAATTGCAGTATTTCGAGTCATGGCAAGGGTAGGCTTAGGAGCTTTAGAAGCTATAGGCTTGCTAGTGCTCTGCTTTTTAGGCATCTTAGGGCTACTTCTGCAAGTTTAAACTGTTTGTCGAGGTAATTTTACTATAGCAGAGGCTTGATTGGGAAATTTTAGCAAAATAGAGTCTCTTTTTGGATTTTATACCCAATTAGGTTTATCAAAGAAGTTCTGAGGCTTTAAAAACTAGAATAAAACATAAAACAAGGGTTTTCTGAGTTTTTTTACTGAAATGGGCTAAAAATTTGCTTTAAAAGGATTTACAGAAGATTAGGGAACCTATAGAGGATTTATGGCCTTTTAGAGCTTGAAATTGATCACTTAACTATGGAAATTTGATAAATTTCTTTGAAAATACCGCGCAGTAGACAACTAGGGTTCCTGGGAAAATTTTGCCGAGGTTTGGCTTGTTTCTAGGACTTTTTGGCCAATTCAATTTACTCAATTCCTTAATATGAAGCGTGTTATTTCTTTAACAATGGTTTTTTCAATTTGTTTGTAGGTTAAATTCTGAGAAAAATACCTGTTTTGATGCAAGTATTGACTTTGAAAGGGTTTTTATATCTTCTGGTCGAATTGACGGCTTTTAGCAGTTCCTCTCGAGCAAGGCAGCTCCTCAACAGTCTTTACGGGTGTAATTGGAAAATTCCAAACGTTTTGGATGTTTAAAATGGCAACGAGGGGCTTTTGCAGGGTTTTGATAGTTTTATACAGTTGGGAGAGCAAACACAGAGGTTAAGTGCGCAAAAGAGATGAATTAACATTTGCCAAAGGTTTTATTAAAATGTATGAATTTGCATTAAATGAAGGTCTAATCATGGCGAGAGGCAGTTTTGGATTACAAAGGATGAAAACCACGAATGATTATCGCACGAATGTTCAGCAGTAAGCATTTTCAATCAAAACCCACGCGATCCAATGATGATAGGCCACGTGGAGGGGAGGGGTCAATGCAAAACTGCCTATTTTGCATGGATTTTGCAATGGAGCGATCGGGCATGTTCTTTACACGACATCAATCGTCGACCGTCGGATCTGCGAAGTATATGCGAACGGTCAAGATTGTTTCAGGAGTTGTGTTGGAACGGAAAGGTGGGACCAAGCTTTAGTTATGCGAGCGAAAAGGTTTAATATGTGTTTAAACCTTTATAATATAATCGAGGAGCATAGGTTTAAAACGGACACACACACACACATATATATATGGGTTTATTTATGTACAGCGGCGGGATAAAATGTTATTGCAAAGGCACTTTTTAAACAAGGTTTTTTAAGCATTATCCATTGGTATATATATGGCAGGTTGAGATTAAAATGAGATCTTAGTCACGGTATAGGCGAGGATTAATGTTTTTTATTCAAAACATTTGTTAAATGTTTTAATAAAACATATGCAGGTGGTTTAAATTATATTATGTAGTTTTTAAACCTTTTTCGATGGCTTAAAGACTATAGGGGTGGAATATATGAATAATGATAATCTTTTAGACCAAAGGGTTTTATAATTTGGGTTTTTTGTTTATGCACATGGGATAAATAGACTTTGGTCAAAAGTTTATAATAGTGGGTTTTTGGGGTTTATTAAATATAAGGGAATTAATACCTAGGAAAGGCTATTCGTTAGGGATTTAATAAAATATGTTAAAAGTTAATATGAAAGGGGAGTGAAGTGTAAAACAAAAATACATATTTATCTCTAAGTATAGTATAAAATCAAGCATTTCTGATGTTTATATTTCTTTCACTAATACTTAGAATAAAATGTAATTTTGAGGGTTTTATGAATGCTTAATGAAGGAATGAAGTTAATTATATGGGGATTACAATTTTACTAAGCAAGAATGTGTGATTACTTAGGAAAAGGGGGTTTGTATGTATGAATGAAGGATAAATGATGATAAATGAGGATTTAACATAAGAACTCAATATTTTTTAACTAACCAGTCATAGAGCCTTGGGTCTGGTCCCAACAAAAGTCAAAGAAATGCTTTGAGCCTATTTGACTGATAGCTTGGAATACTGAATACTTATAGGGGAGGGGAAATTAGTGATTTTTCCCGATGATCATTTATTACATGCTTGTTTCACTGCTTTCTACCTACCCAGCTTTATTCTAACATTTTTTCTTCATTTTTGCAGATGCATTTAGGCTTGCACCTTAAAACATTTATTCTTTCAAAGCATAAAACTATCTAAATCTACCTTATTTCATCTGAGGGCTCATATTAAATTGTTGAGCTCCTCATTATTCTCTACCTATCTACTGATTTATCAAGATTAAACTGTTTGATAAATCTTTATTCACTATCTAAAAACATAAAATTGAAAACATGAAAAGTTAATTTTAAACAGCTTAACTCATCGTGGATTATGGAATTTAATGATAGTCTACACATAATCATTATTCTTGCAGTAAAAGTAAAAGTAGTGGCATTTTGACTTGCTCACTTTCAGGTCTTATTTTTTATCTCTTTTTTCTTTTGGGGTCTATATTTTTTCTAAGTCCTTTGATCTTTCTTTTAGGACTTTTTACCCTCTTTTTGGTTTTTTTGTTATTTTTCAATTTTTCAAAATATGGGAAAACAACTTGCAAAAAGCAAGGAATGTACATATTTACAAGACTATCAAAGTCAATTCAAAATTTTATGAACCCTATTATTATAGGACCCTAACATCACACACCCTCACTGATGGATATATATAGGTCAACATTGTAGGTCATTCTCATCCATCACTCATCACACATTATCTCTCATCATCTGATTGGTTTGATCACCTTGGAGGCTCTTCTTCTCTCACGCGTTGGAAAATGCACCAAAGGAATTTTATGTTATTACCTACAGTTTTTAGCGCTGATTTGACCAGCGTTGACTTTGGTCAACACACGGTAAAACTGACCCAAAACTAATACAAAACTCTCCCAAAATATTGATTTCTGTAGTATGCATTTTTAGGCACAGAAATCAAGGTTGGACATTGACTTTGATCGAGACGTGTTGACTTTTGTTGCTGTTGTTTTTGCGTTGACTGTTGACTGGGACAGCATTGACTTTGGTTGACTTTGGGTTGACTTATATAGAGCTGTCTGAGAGGGTTGTGTGACATATTTTGGTTGGTTGACTGTATTGATACTTTGTTGGTTGAAGCATCTTGTTGATCATCGTAATGCACGAAAACACATATATTTTGTTGATCAAGTTAAGTGTATTTTTGGCTTGTCTTCTGTCGATCTATTGGTATGTTCTATCAGCATTTTACTTTCTTATTTATGTGATTGTTGTTTGATATTGGGAACAAAAGTGAAGTTGCATCAAGCATAGAACATCTACGAAAATTTACATGGTATCATAGCTGAGTGTTGTGTAGGTAAATCCCCTCTGCGGACAGAGGTGATCCCTCTAGCCCTAGGGTGGGTATAGCAGCAAGAGGACATGCTAATGTGTTGATTCCTAGTTAATGAATGAAATGAGTTGGGATAGATTGTCCTACTTGTGATCCAACGCAGTTTTCATAGTTGTTCAACGTTATTCAGTCGAAAAACCCAAGCTGACTCGCCCATGAAGTAGTTAGCAATGGAAAATTTGCTTCTAAATTTTGAAAAACATTCAAAAAACAACTCGGCACATGAATTCCATTGAGACAGAGTGCTAATGGGCGTGTGGCCCAGTGCTAATTTCTCTTATTGGCGCGAGGCCATAACTTCCTTCCAGCGCGAAGCCAAAAGAAATATGTGTTTTTGTTGGTCTGTTCCAGGAATAGTCAATAGAGGAAATGTTCTTCTCATGGCAAGGGATGCAATGACACTTTTTGCAAGGCATGACAGTTCATATAAGTCACAGAAATGGTCCTCCAATGTGCAGGATGGGGATTTTAGGGACGGTGACAAAATGTTGTGTAACGGATGCCCCCTAAAGCATGAGGTTCGAGAGAGAGGGAGGAGTGAAATTATTTACGAGAATGCGTTCAAACCAAACACTGTTGTCGAAAGACCTACAAGTACAATACAACTGATATCTCTGATACATGAACATGTGGCATGGGTGCAGGCATCCATAATAGAGTACATATATAAACTGAGATCTAAGGTATGGATGCAGCCATCCAATAGTAAGGATCAACAAATAGACTCAAGTATGGTCGCAACCACCCAATCAAAAGAGTCATGCATATAGTCATGATAAACCAAAATATCCCGCAACCTAGATCTTATCAGACAAAACCTAAGGTCTTGCACTCCATCTCGACCCGAACAAGTACAAATTCAAGCATGCGAATATGTGAGCTGAAGTTGAACATGCAAGAAAATCGTCTGATTACCAGCCAATGATGTAAGTTGTTAACATGCACGAGAGAAACCACCATTAATGACAATGGCTCTCAAGGTACAATAGGTATAATCCACAGAATATGAATAGTGATCTAGCGTTGAGAACCCGCAGAATCACTCGATCGAAGGCCAATTATGTAGACCTATCATCAAATGCAAAGAACTTGCCATTGAGGCATGCAAGCTCTGAGGTACTGAAAGGGAGTCTCTAGATCAGCTTCCTAGATAATGAGTTGAAGTCAACAGGAAGTGACCTGGTCAAAGGAGGGCCATAATTTTTCCCACATCATCGACACGAGACAAAGGAACATGATGATAGTGAATCGAGACCAGAAAGAGAATCAGAGGGAGGTTGAAAGCTACAAATGGAAACTTCTCTTGAACATATCAGAGACACGACTCCGGATTCGGCAGTATTTGACATCAAGGGATCTGAGGTCATGATGACATGGAAAAGAGTAGATGAGCGGTCAAAAGAGATTACACAAACCCATGGAGGAAAAAATGACGAAATGAGATGTCCCCAACCCGACACAAATGTAGATGAGTGTCATGTTCAAGAGTGACATATTGCCAACACAACTGTGAAATGGTTCCATTTTCCCCCACCATCGGTGGCAAGTACCCCAATTATTTTTGGAAAACAAGCTTGAAGGGGATAGCATATGCATGTCATGTAAGTTTGTTCTTCAGACAAATCCATCCTAGTAGATTTTACGAGCCCTAGGAAGGAGGAACTCGGTGATTTCATGGTGACGGTGTCCGATGTCATTTAGGTTTTAACGAGTCTGAAAAAGGAAGAACTCGGCATATTTTCATGTTTAGAGAGTTTGAAATGAAGTGGAAAAGAAAACTCCAGCAAGTCCCTTTTTGTAAGTAGTCTCACAGATCCAAAAAGGTAGAAAACTGTCTGAGAAAATCTCTTAGTCGCGATAGGCTAAGATATTCCTTTTTCGTAAATAATCTATCCCAGCCCAAAAAAGGGGTAAACGTATACTAGGTAGATATCGTTTCATATTCATTTAAAAATTTCAAAATGACAAGAGTCTCGGCAATCTTTTCAATTTTCGAGAGTCAAAAAAAGCTGAAAGATGACTCCAACAGTGACTTTTTTGTGTTTTTTACCGAGTCCAAAAAGTTTAAAATACAACTCGTTACTTCATCGTCGTCATGTTGAGGACTTGTCGTTGCACAAAAGATGCACGTAAAACCCATTTCTCGAAATAACATAGCTAAATAATCAAAAAATACGCTTTAAAATATAATTAGGGTTCTGAAAAGTAACAAAATGCCAAATATAGTAAAAAATAAATTACTTTTCACTTTTACCTCTTGTGAGCAATTTTTTACCCCTTTTCACTACGATTTTTGGGCGTTGATAGCGAGCAATCCGGAAGAGCAATCATGAATCTGTCAGTTCCAGGTAAGGGCTAACATCCTTCCCTGCATTTTGATTATTCTTTCATTACCTACAACCTCAGTTTTGTAGATCTATGGGAGGAATTTGTAAAAATTAGGGCACGGCAGTTGGCGCAGGTATCGGGCACAGATTCGCGCCAATCAACCTAAAAATTGAACGGGGGCGCACCAATCATGGCAGTCAATTTTAGCATCTAATTTAAACAAACAGGGCCAATTTAACTATTCAAAAGCTTTGGATTTGGCTAATGACAACCATATGGATGTGTTTGCAGGTGTGAAAAGACAAAATGGTGATCGAATGGAAAGAACGAGAATACAGTGAAGAATATGAGGAAGCCATGGGAAATAGGAGATGCATGGAAGCTCTCAGAGAATATGGGCTCAAAAAATTATTTATGGCACCATGTCTCAGAGCTCAACCGGAGTTGTTGCAGTACTTAATTAGTGTTTGGGACGTTGATCAGGAAAAATTCATTATTCACGACTTGAAACTTGAGATTGAGGTTTCGGATGTTTATTTCATAACCGGACTGTTGCGGAGGGGAGCAATACCAATCCTTATCAGCACCCGGCCCTCAATGGAGAACATGAGTATGGTTATTGACAGGGTGTGCCCAGGGGAAGGAAAGAATCGGGAAGCAGAAAAGTGGATATCCAAACTATTCCAAATTTGGCACTAAGGGTAGTGTTGCACACCATCACACGAGCTGCAGGATCGTAGGCTCCACACGAAGCCACAAAAACATAGCTACTTCTTGTTGTAGATTTCATGGCACCGGCCCTCTACAACTAAGAAGAGGCAGTAACAATCAACATGAAGCGCCAATTGACGAAATGCAAGAAAACCAATCTGAAGCAGTTTGGCTATAGGTTCATATTGGTACCATTCATCCTAAAACGATTACCAATCTTCCAACGTCAGGAGGTTATAGTTCCGACACCACTAGCCCAAGAGCCATGGATGGCCCGTTGGGCGACTTTGATGCCAGGGTCAGGGGGCGGTCAACAAATTTCTTGGAAACAGGAGTTCTTTGAGTGGCTCCGCTAATAGCTAATTTTCATGGAGGACTGGCCCTACTCTGGCACGGATTTCACTGGTGATGCAAACCTCCCACTCCCAGAAGGAGAGGATTGGGAAGAAGTACTGGGTAAGACTCATTTTTTTATTTTCATGAGTATTATGATTTTTTTGTTATGCATGTTTTGACATTAATCCATGTAATTGCAGATGTTGGCCAAGAGAGACCTGCAGGTATGTCCCCGATAGCGCGGAGGATTCCTTGCGACTTCGATGTGGCCCCTCATGGTGAGGGAGGCGAGGAGGAGGAAATCATATGCAACTTGGAGGGAATATCCTATGGGATCCCGGACTATGCGTGATTCGATGATGTTCCTCGCGCGTACCAGAGACACACTGCAACGGTGTCAAACTGAGTTCACCACCTATTGAGGTGGCTTGTAGGAGCAGTGACGTGCTATCACGAGCGTCACGCTGAGTAGACACCTAGGTTTTATTTCTGCATATTTTTTGAGAGACATGATGTCTTAGGATGTAACCGAAACACACATATTTTTTGAACTTATGATGCATATGGATGAAAACACTTGAAATATATATATATATATATATATATATATATATATATATATATATATATATATACATCTATTTTCCTGTATGGATCTTGTCATGTGATGACAATTTTTTACAAATTACGCAAATTGCTATCTAATACAATGTTAGCTACTATATCAGTTAATGCATTCATTCGTCTAGGGATATGTTGATATGTAATGTAATCAAAATGTCTTTCCAGTAAATGAACACGCAAATACAACCTTAATATGTGAGGGTTTCTAACAGAATAATGTCCATTAATTTGAAGAACAACAAGCTGAGAGTCTAGGTTAACAATCAATGCACGAATGTCGAGAGAAGTGGCCTCAGTTAATAGTTCAATAACAGCACTATATTCCACGACATTGTTTGTAGTTCGTCCTAGACAGATACCTTGAAGTTCTATCAACTCACCAGCAGGATCATAAATCACCCAGGCTACTGAATATAGGTTCCAGGTACTGCGGGAAGCACCATACGTGAAACCGACATAAGGGGTAATAGACATCTGCACAATAAGAAACGATCCAATAAGCAGGAAAACACTCGCAAAGCACACCAAGCCAAAAATTTACAAAAATTAAAAGAACACCTATGTACAAAAAACATGCACGAATGACTCATGCATAGTAATTTTTCAGATACAACCACTTTCTGGGCTGATCCAGAGGATGACCTTCATAATCAACAAGCTCATAAGCCCCATTCCGCAAAACATGTTTAACGATGTAGGGCCCATGCCACATGGGTTGAAATTTTCCTTCCCCCAGCTTATCGTGAGCTTGGTCATACAGGAGGACGAGGTCTCCTTCTATGAAGAAACGAGGGGAAACTGATTGTTCAATGAGCTTTGACCCGCTTTTTCTGTGCTTCAATGACTAGAGCAGCAAAGCAGCGAGTTTCATCAAGCCTCTCTAAATAAAGAAGACACTCCTCTTCTGGTGAAGTATTCGTCAACAATTAAATAGCTAACTTGAGCGAAGGTATTTCAAATTCAATCAGAAGGGTAGATTCCAGACCATAGAGAAGCTGGAATGGAGTGAATCCAGTTGCATCCTTCACTGAGGTTCAGTAAGCCCAAAGATCCAAAAACAACATTAGATTCCAGTTTGATTTGTGCATCCCAATCGTACGTTGAAGCATAGTGACGAGAAATTTTTTCACGGCTTCAACCTAGACATTTTCTTGAGGATAGTATGGCTTTGAGCTGTTGTGACGTAGACCCAACTTGGAAGTCAACTCCGCCATTATGTAATGTCGAAAATGGGAACCATGATCGGTAACAATGGCTTGAGGTACACCAAACCTAAAAATGACGTGATTTAATAGAAACTAAATTGTTGCCTTACCGTCACTCGTAAGTGTAGGCATTGCTTCGACCCATTTGGTGAAGTATTCCATGGCTACGATGATATAAGCATGCCCCCCGGCCAAGTGACAGTTGCACGTTATAAAATTGATGCCCACTTCTCAAAGGGACCAACGGTAATGACAGGGTGAAGATGGGAAGGGGGCACGCGCATCTTGCACTAATAGATCTAGAAATCATGGCACTTATGAACAACAACAATGAAGTTTTTAAATATGGTGGGCCAGAAATACCTAGCATGAAGAATCTTCTGTGTAGTAGCATATCGAGACAAGTGACCGCCACAGGTGCAACTGTGACAATCATTCAGGGCCTTTTCAGCCTCCTCGAGAGTCAAACACCAACGGAGAATGGAATCAACTCCGATGCGGTAGAGTGTATCTCCGACTATGCGATAGGGTTGCGATTGATGACGGATGCGTCGGCGAGCATTCTTCATCAACTCATATCAGAAGGTGGAAGTCTGAAGATATACGATGATACCACCGTATCAAGGATTGAAGGTGCTAATCAGAAAAATAATGCATTCCTCGGAACCAAACGAAGAGGAATCGAAAGGGAGAGAGCAGATCAAATCGGTGAAAACTAATGACTTCTTCGACTTAGCAATTGTGAACTCCAAATTGAACTCTTGGAGGATGAAAATCCACTTCGAGTATTTTCCCCCCCACGAGTCAATATGTAAGTCATAGGGTTGCAATCAAAAATCACAGTCACTGTACGCAACAGAATATAGAGACAAAAAATTTGAACAGATTGGACAGCAGCCAACGCCAACTTCTCGACATGTGCATATCTCATTTCAGTATCGAGAAGGTTATGAGACAGATAGTAAATGACATTCTCATCACCATCATCATCGTCTTGTACCAAAACCATGTCAATCGTGTTGAATGCAGCAGCCAAATAGAGGGGGTAATCGCAATGATAATTTGGAGGATGCAACAAAGGAGCATTGACGAGTAATGTATTCAGTGCATCGAAAAACTTCTAGGCGATCTCATCCCAGAGGAACGAGATGCCTTGCTTCAGTAATCGCGTAAATCCTTTAGCCACTTCGGCATAATCAGGTATAAATTGGCATAAGAAGTTATCTTTCCCCTACAGACTCTGCAACTGATGTAAGGAGGAAGGAGAGGGGAGATGAACGATAGCTTCAACTTTGAGTGGATCGAGACGAATCCCGTCTTTGGAAATGATAAACCCTAAGAGTATATCAGAATCAATGCAGAAGACACACTTATGCAGATTTAGATGGATGTTATAGCACCGACAGCGAAGAAAAATCTGACGGAGATGATCAAGATGGTCTTTACGGTTAGTTGAATGAGCTCGGAAGTCATCCAGATAAGGCTGAACAATGTGCTTGATATCATGGAAAGAATATGGCATTGCTCAGTGAAATGTAGACCAGCATTTTTCAGACCGAAAGGGAGATTTTTATAAGTGAAAGTACCCCAAGGACAGATAAAGGCAGTCTTATGTTGATCGGTCAAATAAATTTTAATCTGGTGGTACCCAGAAAACTCGTCCATAAGGAAAAAAATCTCACTCCCAGCACAGTCATCAATGATTTGATCAAAAAAAGGACTAGGATAATTATCCTTAGGGAAATCCCAGTTAATGTCACGGTAATAAACACAAACATGAATGGTACCCTATTTCTTATCTACAGGAACAATATTGGACACCCATTCTGTCAAGATAATCGGATAGATAAAACCATCTTTAAGAAGTTTTTCGACTTCTCCCTTAATACCGGTAGACTTTCTAGGGCGCACAAGATGAAGATGCTGGCAAACAGGCTTCATACCAGGATAGGTAGGAATCTCATGCACCACTATACTCAGATCGATGTCGGGAATCTCTTCGTAAGACCATGCAAAGACGTTGTGAAACTCACGGAAGAGACTAGTATAGACCTGAATCTCATCGGGAGAACAGGTCACCCCAATATGGATGTTCTCGACAACCCCGGTTTAACGGAAATATCGATAGGCATCATCTGTGTAATGTTACTCAAGTTACCTTCTGCAAAGTCTTCATGTGTCAAAATAGGCGTTTGAAGTGAAGGAGAAGGAACCTGAGAAGCGAACCTCTCGAGACACGTAGACATGGCCCCAAGGCCAAGCATGAACGAGGAACAATGATGACTATCATCCCAAGGAGCATCCTTGAGAGACATAGTTTCCACGATGGCCTCATCAGATGGAAATATCTCTCTTAAGGGATTGAGTGAATCTGAATCGCCGAGCCAAGGGGATTGAGAATAAGTATGAAGAGACATGCATAAAGGAGCATAATCAGGAGGTAGAGGATCCGAAGCCGAAATAGGTTCACAATAATCAATCTCGATCGGACTTAATGGCATCGAATATCCAAATGAATCAATCTTCTCAAGTGAAGGCATGATCCACGGATCGTCAGACCTGGAGATCATATTAACCTAAACAATGTTGGGTGGAGGAAGAGGAAAAATACCCATGAGGGCAGGATCTTTGAAGAGACCCGGCCCTACGCTCTCGTAAGGCATAGGAATTTGATCCACATACGGAACAGTGTTCTCGGAAAAATAAGTGAAGAAATACAACTAATCAACAGTAACAATATTTCCTTCGTGCGGAAATCGCAAAACACGAAAGAGATTGGACGAAACGCACAGCATGGCATGAGTCCAACTGTGACCGAGGAGAAGATTGTAATTGATCTTGGCATCAACTACTTCAACCTCGAAGTTGAATTTCTTCACTTCTAGAGTATTTGATAAACTAGCGAGAACACCAAGAGGTTTAGATTCTCTTCCATCAAACGCTTTTAGAGAATTTGGAGATGAATTCAAAGCTGGAGAACCAATAGCTTTCCAGTAGGAAGATGACATGATGCACGTAGACGCACCCTCATCCACAACTGCTCGATGGACATTCAATCCATTAATCCCAACTTGGAGGATGAGTGCAAGTTGGTGAGGGAGACGTGGGATGAAATTCTCCAAGTCAAAAGTGATAAGGCTCGAATCAGCAAGATCAACCCCACCGATGGCAAATAGCAAAGCCTTCCATTGAGATGGACAACTCTGAAGTACTTCTAATGCAGACATTGCAGATGGTGCCTGAGCCAAATCCTCAACAATACTATAATGTTGAGCAGCACGAGTGTTAGGATTGTAAGAAAACTTACGGAGTACACCTTTGGAAGGTGGTCGTACAACGAGCTCAGTACTGGGCCTTTCAATTTGAAGAGGGCCAGAAGTAGGCAGAAGAGGAGGACCATCAGCGATCTCTTTCGCCGCTGCCTGACGTTGTTCGGTATAATCTTTCGACCGGGCAGCTATGGAAACCGATGCAAGACTGTTCATCATGCAAACCTGAGAGCCAAAAGGGGCAGAGGACTGAGGTTTCTCAACCAACTGAGTCTGTTGTGACGGTAACGGTTCTTTGAGAACAGTCAGAGTTCCTTGGGTGCCTTTGAGAAATTGACTCACCTCTGCCCATCTAGGACAGTCCTTGGTGTAGTGCTCTTTGTCACAAATCAAGCAAGGATACTTTGGTTTACGTTATGAACCATCATCAGCACAAGATTTCTAAGAATCATGTTTCAGGGTATCGGCTTTGGCCTTACCTTTACCCTTCTTTTTACCCTTGGAAGTTTTATCCGCTGGATTGGCCTGAACGACATTCACTTTCATAGTTTTATCAAAATTCAGGGTTGGCTGAGAAGCAGTATCATTGGAAGGAGTAGATTTTTTCTTCTCGAGATTCGGAGGAGAAGACTTTCGAGAAGTCTGAGACACGGAACCGAGAATACAATCACCGGATGGCGTCGCCAATGCTTTGGAAGTTCCAGGTCTAGGAGCATTAGGCAAGAGATCATACAACGTGCTGGACTAAGAGTACACAAGATCAAGGTACTGGGCACAAGAAATGGCCTATTCCTCAGTAACGCATGCCCGCATAGCAATGACCTTAGCAATCGGAGCAACGAAGGAGGTCTTAAACCAATAAATTAGAAGCTGATCAGGAATTTCGAACTTGATCAAGTGATGACAATGCCTCCATTCATGAATATGATCTGAGATATGAGTAACTTGATCTTGCTTCAAGGATGTGAGGAGGTGCGTCCCGATTTCATACCGAACAGGTAACTGAAAGTGTGTGAGAAACGCCATGGCTAAAGAATTGAAATATTGGAAGATACCACAAGATAACTCGACGTACCACTTGGTAACGGCACCAGTAAGAGTCCGTTGGAAAAGACGAAGTCATATAGAATCGTCAACCCAAGAGTTAGAGGAACACCATAAATGGTAGGTCATAACATGCACTTCGGGGTCTTCTCTAGACTTGCCCTCGAACTTGGGACAATCACCAGGAATTTTGGTTGGAACTGGAGGCCAATACGGGTTATGAAGGATTGGATCGTTCGTTAACTTTGACACATCAGGCAGCTCCAATGTAGTGAGAAAAGGAAATTGAGGATTAACAGGCATTGCAGGTCTTTGATAAATACCAGTCCTAGCATTCCACCCAGGTTGAGAGAAATTTTTCCCCCATATGTTTTGTCCCGGAGGATTCTGTCCATAAGGGTTATAAGCCTGATAGTTCTACCCATACTGGGGTTGAGGACCGGGATACTGATTCTGAGCATGCCATTGGGGTCCTTGCTGGGAAACATATGGATTTTGCTGCAAAATGTAAGCATTTCCTTGAGGTGGATTATACACCATCTGGGATTGACTTTGAGGGTAATAAGTGAAACATTGGGGCGCACTATGATACCGCCTGAGATTGACCTTGAGGAGGGTAAATAACGCCTTGAGGTTGAGCTGGTTGTCCCTGCGGAGCAGGTTGAATGAGTTGAACCGGATGCTGAGCAGGTTGAATAGTTTGAACCGGCTGCTGATCAAGTTGAACAAGTCAAAATGGCTACTGAGGTTGGACAGGTTATCCCTAAGGATCCGGTTGGCCTGGATACTAAGGGCCACCAGGTTCCCCTTGTGGAAGAGGTTGGCTCGATGGCTTGGATGGGCTAGGTTGCCCCTAAAAACCAGGTTGACCCGGCGCAGGACCATAGGGTTGTCCTTGCTCTACAAAAGTTTGGCCTTGCTGAACGTAAGGTTGTTGTTATTGCACAAAATGTTGTCCCTGTGGTGGATACATTTTCCCCTCAGGAACATAATATGCTCCCTGTTGGAATTGAGGTTGACCAGAAGGACCAAAGGGTTGTCCTTGTTGGGCCAAAGGTTGTCCCTATAATGGTTGTCCTTGTGAACCATAAGGTTGTCCCTGTGGACCAAAGGGTTGTCCCTGCTGGACCGAAGTTTGTCCCTGTAAGGGTTATCCTTGCAGGCCTGAGGGTTGTCCCTATATGAATGGTCCGTGATGAGAAACGGTCTGATAGGGATCAGTCAGAGGCAAATAACAGATTGATTGGGATCAATCAGAGGCATATATACGGGATTACCGTAGACATCATAATGGTGGGGAGGATTGTCAGGAGCTTGCGGCTGCTGAGAAACCTGAGGTATGGAATTTTACTGCTGATCAACCGGAGAGGGAGCATACCATCATTGAATATCCAACAGATAGTCATCGAATGTATAAGTATAAACCATAGGTGTGGTAGAGGTAGACAAGGTTTCCACAGCGTTAGGTTATGATCTACTCGTGGCGGACCTAACCGGAATCATAGGATTGATAAAGATAGACTTGCGAATAGTAGCAGACCCTGATGACTGAGTCGTACTAACAACCGGTGCAAATGAAGCTACACAAACGGTGGTTCGGACTAGGACAAATGTGACAATGGCCAACGAGATGGGTGTCGAAGGCGACATTCCTAGTGTTGGAAAAACCAAGCTCCTTGGAGGAGTTGATGTACTTGACTGTGTCATGGACGCAACACCAGAAATGATCTGACCCAAAGTACGATAACTGGGTGGAAGATACACCGATTGAGGGGAAGGTTGACTGGAGACATATAGGAAATATTCTGGGAAAATTTGATATTCCCCGGTAGAAACTTGTATTTATTCACTGTCGACAGGACTCGAAGAATCCATATATGATGAGGTCGTAAGATCTTCGAAAAGACGACGAGGACTAGGAGGTAAAGCAGCAGCTAATAATGGCAATCCCGAAGTAAGAGGAAGGAATTCTTCCTCGCTTCCAAAACCAAACCAAGCACCCTGAGGCGGCCAATTGAAATCAACCGACCCTTCAGGAGGAGACCAAGTAGCGAGAGGCAAGACACTCAGGAGGATAGGCTGCAAAAATCGACAGACCTAGTGGACTGAGGTGTTTCCAAAGAAACATCAGGAAAAGGACCACCACTAGGAGGCAGTGAATAAGACGATGAAACTGGTGGTTCTTCCACTATGACAATGTTTCAAAACAGGGAAGAAACGAGATAGCGTATTCGAGGCTTCAAGATCAAACACTAAGGAACTACTAAAAACAATCTAAGCAAAGATCTTTAACGGGCATGTGATCGTAGGCATTCAATTTTTATGACATTGAAACGAAACTTTGTTGTTTCATGTTTTAAGAGTTGAGAAACAGGAAAAAGATGACTCTAGTCACTTTCAGATTGAACGAGCGTGAAAGGACAACTGCTCGATGATATTTTCACTTTTAGAGAGTCAGAAAATGACTACTCAAATAATCTAAGCAAGAGGGAGTACCAAGTTTCCGTGAACTACCATATATACCTTGGTGATCAAATGAAAGAGAAATGGCTAAGGACTTGACGTACGTGCAGGTAGTATCCCCAAATGCAGTGTTCGGTGTATCACAATTACAGGGAGGAAGACTCGGCTTCCTATGGATAAAGGATTGCAGCCTATGAGGGTCTCCCTTTATATATGCAATGGTACGGGGAGAACAAGTCTATACTAGTGTTGTCTAAAGCCAGATGGAAAATGACAACTACTAGGTTTAACGACGTCGGAACACGTCACTAGCCTAGACCTTTAAAATTTAGGTTTCAATGCTTCCTTAGGTTGATTGAATCGATTTTAAGGTTGATCTTGAATTAATGTTTCAATTCCAAAGCCTTACCGATTGTGATATCGAATTCCTAAATGCACACTACTTGCAAAAGAACATCATTTCTGTTCAATGAATGCTAGCTAAGAGAAGGATAGGAACTTTATGACAAAGCAACAATCAATTGAAACATAAGAAGAATTTCACTAATGCATCTAATACAACCAAATGAGAAAATGAAAACTCTTTCCTAGTTCGCTAAAAGCTAGTAATGCAAAAGAACATTTTCATCTTCAATTTAAGCGAAATAATGCAATTTTTTTTTTAGATGAATGAAGCACACAATGCACTGTTACACTAAAAATCAAAGCAAACACTAGCAATGAGCACTACGAATGTAAAGATCTAAAATGAATAAATCGAATGCAATACAAACATAAAATGCACTCAAAACAAGGATGCACTCTTCCAAGCAAGCGAAGGGCTTTTGAAATGATCCAACGAGCAATGTAATCTATGCTCAAAGTGATGAAATGGAGAGTCAAACAAAAACAAAAGTGATCATCCAACAAACCAAAGACACGAAGAATCGAAAGGAAGACTAACACAATCAGTCAATGAACTGAAATGACAAAGATCAAAGTGACTCAAACTTCACTTAGAAGGCTCATTGATGAGAGGGTCGAACAAACAGCACAAGACACGTAGAAAACCTAGGGCTACAAACTCCACTGATAAGATGATGGAAAAACAGCTGAGAAGACCAAGACTACAGAGTCAAAATAATCTCAATAGACCAATTTCAAGGAAAAAAACCAATCCAGAGCCAAGAAATACTGACAAAAACTCAGAAAAGAGGTTAAATCAAATCCTACAGGATTCAGCACGACTGTCAAGTTGTAATTTGTGCCTAACAGGGGTTGGCGCACCTATGAAAAAAGAAACAAGCGCTAATCGACACAATTGTTCAAGGAAAAACCGTGCCAAGCTAGAAAACTATGGGAAACAATAAAACCACTAATCATAGGTCAGACTTGACAATCTGGAACTGAACAGGATGGTTTTAAACAGTCAGACAATTCAAGCAAAGAAGAAAAACAATCAAATGACCAAAGTCGACTCAACAAGTCAAATGCTCAACAAACAACAAGACGACAAACACACATTAATCGCCAGTGGAGTCACCAACTTGTTGTGTAGGTAAATCCCCTCTACAAACAGAGGTGATCCCTCTAACCCTGGGGTGGGTCTAACAGCAAGAGGACATGCTAATCCGTTGATTCCTATTTACTGAATGAAATGAGTTGGGATAGATTTTCCTACCTGTGATCCAATGCGGTTGTCATAGATGTGGCAGCAGTCTCCTGATCTTCACCCCGACACGTCGCGGTCCTTCGGCAATGGTACTCGGGTGCCTACACAAAGATCAAAGGATGAAAGCAGCATACAAGAAAATATTTTTCATTCATAACTTGCTACTTAGTTAAGGAGAATTAAACGTATTGCGTAAGATAAAGCACTTCAACACAAGACGGGAACCAAAACAACAGTCATGTATTCAATTAAGAGAAAGAAAGAGATTACAACCGGAGCCTTGACGTCATAGCCTCCTTTAGCGGGTTCATTCACAACACGTCTCGAGCATTCATTGGGGAATTTGGACATGGAGAGGCAATAAGCCTAAGCTATCTCTCGACAAGGGTATCTCTCTCTACTCTATCTCACACCAGATATATCATACTGTTTCAGCAAAATGTTCAACAATTCCTATTCAGCTAGCTGCATCTATGTGAGAGAGATGTATTTATAGAAGGAGAGGAGGAGGTTGGGATTCCTCAAATGGTGGAAGCGAGGCCTTATCCTTTGGTAGGTTGCCCCAGAATGAGGAAACAAGAAGCCAAAGGAAGGTGTTTGACGTTATTCAGTCGAACAACCCAAGCTGACTCACCCATGAAGTAGTTAGCAATGGAAACTTCGCGTCTATATTTAAAAAACATTCCAAAAACATCTCGGCACGGGTAGTCCACTGAGACAGAGCGCTAATGGGCACTTGGCCCAGTGCTAATTTATCTTATTGGCGCAAGGCCATAACTTCCTGCCAGCACCAACCCAAAAGAATGTGTTCTTGTTGGTCTATTCTAGGAATAGTCAACAGAGGAAATGTTCTTCTCATGGCAAGGGATGCAATGACACTTTTTGCGAGGCATAACACTTCATATAAGTCACAGAAATGGTCCTCCAATGTGCAGGATGGGGATTGCAGGGATGGTGACAAAAAATTTTGTAACACTGAGGTGAAGACAAAGCCCAAGTTTGTAGCAATCAAGAAATAAGAGCATGGGTAACTCAAACTATAATGGCTTCAAAGTTGATGACAAGTTAACTGGGAAGGAAGACTTCCATGCCTGGAAGATGACTTTGGATCTTATGTTGGAAGACCAAGACGTCATGGACTATGTGCAGGGTAAAATCCAAGAGCCTCCATCATCTGCACCTACTGCCACCAAGTCAAAATATAAGAAGGGGTAAATCAAAGAAAAGCTAATGATCCGGGATTCAATTCATAAGAGTCTAGTATCCTACATCTCTGAGTTGGGCACATCCAAGGAAATGTATGATAAATTGGTCAACATGTTCAAGGCCAACAATGCAAATCAAGTCCTTTTCTTTAAGGACCAACTAAATAATCTGAAGAAAGGCAGGGATGAATTCGTCCAATCATATTTTCTAAAGTTGATCGAAATCAGAAATAATCTTCTGGCCATTGGGGAGACAATAGTTGATCGGAAATGGTTCTCACCGCACTTGGAGGTCTCTCCTTCGAAGGGCATGTATTCAACACTACCATTCTCAATAACAATGTGATGCCTAATTTTGAAAAAGTATTATCAAGATGTGTACAAGAGGAAACAAGGATGAAGGAAATGTTGCCTTCATTGCTCGTGCGAAGAAGAAGAACAATGGTATTCCGAGGAACAAAGGAAAAGCACGGGCCCAAGGAAAGAAAGGAAAATGTTACACAAGTCACAAGACCGGCCACTATGCTAGAGAATTCCCTTTCAAGAAGGATTCTCCTGGGGATGATGACAACAACAATAATCGAAGGAATGAAAATCAAAGGAACAACAGGTTCAAAGGAAAGAGGAAGGCTCCCTTTGGTGGAAATGGGTAACATTTCAAAAGGTCGAGAAATTCCAGGTATGAGGAATCTAATGTTGTTAATGATAAAATAAATGAATTCATTCTTGCATTTTCCCTCTCTGCTGCATCTCCACCCAAAATTATGGATGTATGGTTGATTGATAGTGGTGCCTCAAGGCATCTCACTGGGTTTGAGGAAGCACTTTCTGATTTGGTGGAGAAGGATGTTAATCCGAAAATTATCCTTGGAGATAATGCCACATATCCTATAAAAGGGACAGGGACTATGACCCTCCACTTTTCTCAAGGTCAAGTCCTCCATTTGCAAGATGTACTATATGTACCTGATTTGAAGAAGAACCTTGTGTCTATTTTGGCCATGGAATACAAAGGTTTCAATGTGGCATTCATTGATGGGAAGGTGCGCATCTAGAATAAAAGTTTCAAGGAAGTATCACGATTGGGTTTAGAGTTTATACACTCTACCAGGTTGGAGGAATTCCACTGGGAGCGATGACATGTGATACTATCCGGCAAATTGAACCATGGCACTGGAGGTTTGGACACCTTCATTACAAAGCCCTTCCCGAAGCAAGGAAGGTGGTGACGGGGATGTCCGAGTTCAAAAATGATCATGAAGATGTATTTCAGGGTTGTTCCGAAGGAAAGCATACAAGGGGACCTTTCCCCTCAAGTGTCACAAAGGCATCTGATGTCTTGCAATTGATACATTCTAATTTGTCTAGTATGCTACCTGTGACATCCTTGGAAGGATGTTCTTATTATATGACGTTCATAAATGACTTCTCTCGCAAAACCTGGATATACTTCTTGAAGAAGAAGGATGATTCTTTCATGTGGTTTCATACTTTCAAAGCCTCGAACACTGTTACCGATGAAATAGGTAACTCGACCTCAAAATGGGAACTCTAGCCCAAAAATACTCAAAAAACATGAAAAAACACCCCAAAAACAAAAAAGGTGTATTCCAGAACACACTTGGTTTTTTTTTAAGGTCAAATTTCAACATTTTATAAAATTATGCTAAAAACAAAATTGTTTCTTGAAAAAAGGATTGAAAAAACACCCTCAAAACAAAACCAGTTGATGCTGGAATAACAAAAAAAATTCATATTTTTGACATTTTTAAAAATAGAAATAACATTTTTTAATTTTTAAAATTCAAACATTAAGAAAAACCTAAAATTTAAGACGAAAAAAAAATTTAAAAATAAAAACATTTTAAAGTTAGGAATTTGGCTTCTGTGATCCATAAAATGTGTGTAATAATTTTCGGTGAAAATCACATAAACGAAATTTTTGTCGACGCATTTCCAACCAACCAGTGTAGTTCATCATCAGGACAAGATGAGAAATCTGATCAGCAAACCAGTTTAAATAGATTAGGACAGCTACAACTAGCCGTTGGAAAAAACGGCTAGTTTGACTAGAATAGGAAAAAAATATTTTAATTTTAATTTTAATTCTATTATTTTAAAATTTTTAATTATATTTTAAATAAAATATAAAATCAAATCAAATTAAATAAGTAAATAAGTAATAATAATAAAATTACTCAATTAATCAATTAAATTAATATTATTAAAGAGGTAAGTTTGACGAAAAAAATAAATAAAATAAACTAAATGAAAAAATAAAAAATAAAATAAAATATATATATATATATATATATATGAATAAAAATTAAAATAAAATAAAAAAGAAAAAATATATAAATTAAAAATAATAATAATAATAATAATAAAATAAAATAAAAACAAAAATACTAATCAAAACCAAAATTAATAAAATAAAAGGAGCACATCTAGAGAGAGGAATCAAGATCGAGAGAAGAAATAATAATCCAAGGAAAATAAATAAATAAAAATAAAAAATTTTAAGAGTGAAGGGCAGGAATCCAGCATCTGCTAACATTCCACCCATCATCCCTATTAAGGTTAACCGGCCTTTTTTCTATTTCCAAGGCTTCCCTTAACTTTTGGTGGTGAAAGTGGTCAATTGTTGCAATAACCTTAGTATCTTCAATACAAATATGGTGATTTGTTTTTTCAGCATGCTCTGCCAAGGCAGAGGACCGAGATCTACCATGTCTAAGGTCAGCAACATGTTCATGAATTCTTTGGTTAATTGATCGACCAGTTTCACCAATGTAAGGTGTCCCACAGGAACAAGGAATCAAATAAACACCCTTACCATCCATCGGGCAAATCGGGTCTTTAACTGATCTAAGGGAACTACGGATAATGCGGAGAGGCTTGAAAGTTGAAGAGACATTATGTTTCTTCAAGATCCTTGCGATTTTATCAGTAGTACCTTGGATAAAAGGAAGGTGAACTCCAGATAACCAATCGCAAGGATCTTTCTTAACCTTAGGACCTTTCTCAACTTTTTGAAAAGCTCTAAGACACTGAGCCCTACTATACCCGTTCTTACAGAAGACATTAATTTATTTTTATTTTTTTTATTTTTATTTTATTCTTATTATATATATATATATATATTATTTTTTATTTTTTATTTTTTATTTTTTATTTTTTATTTTTTTATTTAGTTTATTTTATTTTGTATTTATTTATTTTTATTTTTATTTATTTATTTTATTTATTTATTTATTTATTTATTTATTTATTTCGTCAAACTTACCTCTTTAATAATCTTAATTTAATTGATTAATTGAGTAATTTTATTAATATTACTTATTTACTTATTTAATTTGATTTGATTTTATATTTTATTTAAAATATAATTAAAAATTTTAAAATAATAGAATTAAAATTAAAATTAAAATATTTTTTTCCTATTCTAGTCAAACTAGCCGTTTTTTCCAACGGCTAGTTGTAGTTGTCCTGATCTATTTAAACTGGTTTCCTAATCAGATTTCTCATCTTGTCCTGATGATGAACCACACTGGTTGGTTCGAAACGTGTCGACAAAAATTCTGTTTATGTGATTTCACCGAAAATTATTAAAAACATTTTAAAGCTTAAAATTTAAAAATATATAGGAATAAAAAAATAAAAATAAAAACAAAATAAAAATTTTTAATTCAAACATTAAAAAAAAACCTAAAATTTAAGAAAGAAAAAAAAAAAAAAATATATATATATATATATATATATATATAGAAAAATATATAGAAAAAAAAAGAAAAAAATTATAAAAAAAAAATATAGAAATTAAATTTTTTTTTTAAATGTTTATTAAATTTAAAAATTAATTAATTAATTAATTAATTAAATTAAATTAAATTTTAAAATAAAAAATTAAATTTAAAGAAATATATTAAAATTTAATAACTTTAAAATTAAAAAATTAAAATTAAAATTTAAAATTTTAAAAAAAAAATTTAAAAATTAAAAAAAAAACATTATTTAAATTAAAAGTAAAAAAAGGATAAAAATAATTAAAAATAAAAAATGAAAAATAAAATACAATAAAAATATTAAATTTAAAAAAATATATATTTTTGGAATCTAAACTTCTGTGATCCATCAAATAAATTAGTAGAAATTCTTTCGGTAATAATCACATGCACTGGAACGTGGTCGACGCATTTCAAACCAACCAGTGTTTCTACTAAAATATGTATTAAAAAAACAAATAAATTTTAAAAAATAAATTAAATTAAATTATAAAAAATAATATATATATATATATGTGTGTGTGTGTGTGTGTGAACTTAAATTAAAAATATATATATTAGATTTTATTAAATTTATTAAAAAAAACAAATTAAAAAAAAAAATTGTTAATATTAAAATAACAAATTAAATTTAAAAAAATTTAAAAATTTAAAAATTAAATTTTAATAAATAAATGAATAAACAAATAAATTTTGAAATAAAAAATACCCTGGATGCGGGTGCAACCGGTTGATGGGATGGAAATAACTCTGTGGGACGACGCGTGGCAAGGCCACATGCCTCCCACAGGCAGCAGTTAAGGTGCTCCAGGCAGTTTAATTCTCTGGGCCGTCACCCTATGCGGCATTTATGCCGGTGGGGAGACCGAGGCCGCAATCACAGCATAATGCCATCCTCTTGTTTTTTGTTTTCGCTCCTCGTCTCTGCATCAGGGTCTTCGGCTCCGTCTCAGTTCCGCTTGATAGCCTCCATGCCGAATTGGCCCCCGCTTGTTAGGTCTGGTTGCTCTCAGGACGCTGAGCTTCCCAACTCGCGCACCTCCCTTGGCAAGCGTTGTCACTTGGGATGCTGTCTGGACTTTCTTCCCGGTTTCCACTTCTCCCACAGTCCATTCTACCCTCTGCAATTCGCACCCCCTCCTCAACCTAATTCGACTCCCTCTCTGTTACCTATTGCCAATTCATCTCGCTCTCATAGGTTTCATGACAGGATGCCCAGGCTTAGACACTGTCTCAGATGTTGTCGGGGCAGCACCAGGGCTCGCCCCTCTGGCCGACGCCACTCCTCCTCCACCAGCTCTCTGTCAGCCTCTTCTGAAAGTTTCCATGGAAGATATCCCTCCACGCGCAGTGGGCGTGGACGTGGGCACAGGCGCAAACCCCCCTCCTCCCCCTTTCGTGGTGGCTCGGTCTCTCTATCGCCTCCCCACTCCCGTCCTACTGCCTCTGCCTCCCTCGCCAGCCCGTCCACGGCCCATTTCCACTTCTAGTGCCATTCCATTCGGCCCCTGGTCATCGCGACTGTTACAGTCACCTTCAGGGAAATTCAGGAAGCTGGCCCTGAACCCCCCTCTCTCGCGCATCCAATTCACAAGCCGGACCCCTTCGACCTTGTGCAACCCACTCAAACAAGAGAAAAAGATGTTTCTCTGAAGGCAGGTGATGGCAGTTCGTGTCTTCCACAGGATAAAGGCAAGCGGGATGGCAGCGGCGAGGCAGGCGCAGCAGCAGCTCGAAGATGTCCCGTTCCGGCTGATGATGATGGTTACTGGTGCAAGATTGAAGAACCCCCCTTAAAAGATTATGGTCTCTAGCGCAGGAGTCATTATCCAAGTAATTTTGTTCAGTATTCTGTCATTTTGTTGTTCTGGGAAGTCATAATCTTTTGTTATGTCAAAGCTAGTTTCCTCTTTCGAGGAAGCTCATATACATTGCTCAGGCTGGTTTCCCCTTGTGGGCAGCCCATTTTTGTCATTCTTCTGAACTCTGTCATTTTGTTGAACTCATGAAGCCATTGATGGCCATGGATTAAATGTACCATATGTTTCAGTAATAGAATTTAAACTTACTTAGAAAAAAAATTAAAATTAAAAAAAAAAAAATGAAATAAAAAATAAATTTTAAATATAAAGGAAGGAAAAAAAAAAAAAAACATTGTTAAAATAAAAAGTTAAAAAACTTTAAAAATCAATTAAAATTTAAAAATTTTAAAAATATATATTAAATAAAAAATAAAATAAAAAACAAATTAATTTGAAAATATTAATTTTAATTAAAAATAATAATAATAATAATAATAATAATAATAATAATAATAATAATAAAATCAATCTAATTTTAAATACACAATTTTCACTGAAATAATATATATATATAATATGTAATTAAAAAAATAATAATAAAAAAAAAAATTCAAATAAATTAAATAATAATAATAATAATACAAAATACAAAAAATTTTAAATTTTAAAAAATTAAATGAAAAAACTAAACATAAAATTTAATAATAATAATAATAATAATAATAATATATTAAAAAAAATAAAGATAAATAAATAAGTAAACAAAATCAATTAAATAAAATTAAAAAAACAAAACAAAACAAAAAACAAAAAAACAAAATTTAATAAAAATTATTAAAAAAATTTAGAAAAAAATAAAAATTTAAAACAAAAAAATTGAATAAAATTTAAAAAAAAAAAACAAAACAAAAAAAATTAAAACAAATTAAATTTCAAATTTTAAAAAAAAAGGAAGAAGAAGAATTTTTTGAATTAATATATATATTAAAAATTTAAATTTAAATTTAAAAAATAAAAATAAAAGAAGAATTTTTTTATCATGGTGACATCGTCAATCGGCCTCTAGCCCAGGCGGCGGCGGAGGGTGATTCCAAGAATCGGCCTCCGGCGGCAGGAGGCCGATTAGCGACGCCACCATGACCAAAAAATTCTTTCTTTCTTTTTTTTTTTAATATATATATATATATATATTTTTTATTTTTTTATTTTTTTTGCTTTCTTTCTTTCTTTTTTTTCTTTTTTTCTTTTTTAATTTGATTCTTTTTTCTTTTTTTCTTTTTTTCTTTTTTCAAAAAATTAAAAATTATTTTTTTTTAATTCAAATTTTTTTTTTAATCTTAGATTAATTATTTTTAAAATTTTAAAATTTATCTTTTAAATTTATTAAAATTTATTTTTTTAATATATTAAAATTTAATTTAATTAAAAAAAAAATTAATCTTTTAGTTTATTTAGTTTTTCATTTTTAAAATTATAAATTGTTTCATTTAAAAAAAAAACAGTAAATTTATGGATATTTGTTTTTTAATTATTTGCATGTGGTTTTTTTCTTTTTTTTTTCTTTTTTAATGATAGTTTTTTTTTTATTTTAATTTTTTTTTCAATTTTAATTTTATTTTATTTTTTGTTAATTTTAAAATTTGTATTTTTTTTCTTATTATTATTAATTTTTTAATTTAATTTTTTCCTTTTTGTATTTTATTTTTTTAATCTAAATTTTAATTTTGTAATTTTAATTATTTTTAAATTTTCTATTTAAAGTTTTTTTTTTTTTGGTTAATTTTTGTTTTTTTCTTTAAATTATGTGTTTTTTTTTCCAAATTTTGTCATTTCTTTTGATATAATTTTCAAATATTTTTGTTTTTTTTTTAATTTATTTTTGTTTAAATTTTTTATTTTTACGAGTTCATTATGTTTTTTTTTTACATTTTTATTGGTTTTTTTATTGTTTATATATATATATATATATATATATATATATATATATATTATCTAAGTTTTGTGTTTTATTACCAACATGAAAATCACCACTCTTAAAAAAAAAGGGTTGATGCTGCATCAATACATTTCAAAATTAGCATGAAATCACCACTCTTCAAAAAAAAAGTTGATGTTGTATCAATACGTTTCAAAATTAGCATGAAAATCATTAACATTTTAAAACAGATATTCATATTTCATAAATAAAAATATTAGAGTGTCAAAAATGTGCACAAAAAAAAGGGGTGATTCTACATCACCACTTTTCAAAATCGGGTGCTTTTTATGCTACCAAAAACAAGTAAGTAACAGTGTGGTTACCTATTTCATCGATAACAGTGTTCTTGGTGGAAAATCAAACAAGGAAGAAGATCAAGATTTTGAGGACCAATAATGGCACTGAATATGAGACAAACGAGTTCAATAACTTTTTCAGAGAAGCTGGCATCAAGAGGGAGACCACAATCGTATATAATCCTTAGAAAAATGGCGTTTCTAAAAGAAAGAATAGGACCATTGTGGAAGCTACCCGTCCCATGTTATGTGACCAAGATCTTCCAAAGTTTATGTGGGGAGAAGCTGCAAACACTGTTTTGTACATACAAAATTGATGTTCACATTCCGCTCTGGACTCCAAAACTCCCGAAGAGGTTTTCTCTGGTAAGAAACCTGACGTCTCACATTTTAAAGTTTTTTGTTGTCCGGTTTATTTTCATGTGACGAAATAGAAGAGGAGCAAGCTGGATGCTTCTGGGAAGGAGGGAATGTTTGTTGGCTACAGTGAAACTTTGAAGGCTTATAGAGTCTATGTGTTTGTTCAAAGAGAAGTGGAGATATGACACGATGTTACCTTTGATGAAAATGCTTCCCTCATGAAAGTAATCAATCTTCCGAACTTTGAGGAAGATCATGAAGTAAGGGTTGCAAATCAGGAAGAACTAAAGGATGAGACGATGTTCGACGTTGAAGCACTGATGGATCCTATTGATCCACCTCCTTCAATGAAGAGAAAACCATCATAGCTCAGGGACACTCTCGAGGATGCCAAGAAACATATGGCCCCAAGGAGGGCATTCTGTGAAAGCAAGAAGCCGAATAGATACCAAGGGTATCTAGTAGCCATGAGTACAATTGTACAATTTGGATCTTTTGAAGAAATCGTAAAGCATCAAGTCTGGAAGGATGTTATGCACAAATAATATGAGTCCATTATGAAGAATGATGTCTGGGATGTGGCTCCTAGACCGGAGGACAAAGCAGTTTTCACCTCGAAATGGCTCTATAAGATCAAGCAAGATTAGTTGCTCATGGCTTCTCTCAAAAGGCGTAGACTATGATGATATATTTGCACATGTGGCCCAATATACCACCATCCGATCTATCATAGCCCTTGCTGCTACGCAAGGATGGAATATTCATCAAATGGATGTGAAGATCGCATTTCTGCATGGTGTGATAAAGGAAGAGGTGTATGTGGAGCAACCTCTGGGGTTCAAAGTCTAGGATAGAGACACCCATGTATGCAGGTTGAAAAAATCCCTCTATTGGTTGAAGCAAACACCCAAGGCTTGGTATGAGAGGATAGATAGCTACCTGATGAAGTTGGGTTTCACTCATAGTAATGTTGATCTGAACCTTTACTTCAAGGTTGATAGAGAAAATCCTCTCATTCCGATGTTGTATGCAGATGACCTCTTCCTAATAGGTGCTAACCCTCTCATTCATCAATGTAAGAGGGAGCTCACTTTAGAGTTCGAGATGAAGGATCTAGGACTGATGCATTACTTCCTAGGCCTGGAGGTCTAGCAGAGACCTAGTGAAATTTTCCTTTCTCGAGGAAAATACATTGTGAAGTTGTTGGAAATATTTGGAATGGTGGACTGTAAGTCCGTGTGGACACTGGTGTAGCTCAACTTTAAGAAGTTGAGTGGCAGCGCTGCTGGGCCCGTGCTAGTAAATCCTACTGAGTATCGTCAACTCGTAGGGGCCCTGATGTTCTCAGTGAACACTCGTACGGACGTATGTTTTGCGGTGAACACTTTGAGTCAACACATGGTTGATCCTCATCACATTCACTAGGTTGGTGTAATAATATCTCGTTTCGGGGATATCTCTAAAACACAAGTAACTCCAACTAGAGATGGACTGGGAGGGCGTTTGCCAGATATTTCACCTCTATGAAGAGGGTGAGATCTGGAGGCTATCTGGCCCTTTCTAGACTCTGTCTAAGAGTATGAGATAAACACACCAAGTGGTATAGAACTATAATGCTCGAAAATACATAAATATAACAGTGAAGCAGACATACAATAGCATAGATAGAATATATGACAAATCATCCAGAAATATAGAGAGAGAATTCTAAGCCATTTTATTATACTAAGAAATATAATGAAGTACAATAGGTGATTAGAGTGATGGCACCTAGACTCGCTCAAGGCAAGTGAAGAAATACTCTCAGAATATCCAAGAAATGGCTGCTCTCTGAACTGCGTCCCAGCTGCTAGAAAACTACCGTGTAGCTACTGCTGCTGAAATGAACTGATGACTTGGGGTTGATCCCCTTTCCGGAATGAGCTGAAAATTTGGAATCCACCTCTACTCACGAATCCCGACAAAACCCAGAAATCATATCAGAAACAGTTGACCCTCGAAAAACACCCCTTTGGGGAATTATGCTGGACTCCAAGGCTCTTCGCAGAGGCTGAATAGGAATGAATGAAATACGGCCTCGAACTCCACCAAAATCCTCCCAAAGGCAAAGTTTTATCCTCTGCTCAATCTCCCGGCTCAAAACCCCTGCAAGAATCCCAATCCGGAGCTCCTCCTAGATGGACTGTGTCCTCCCTCTCAATGACTGCGCAATCTCTCTGAATGCACGGCTCCGCAATAAAAACTAAACACCAATCCTCCTGCAAAATACTGAAGAAACTACCTTGCCCGAGTAGGCACTCGAAGTCCCCCGGGGCTAAGGGCAAGATCTCCGATCGGAGACACTCAACGCACTAAACAGTGCTACAGACAGGCTAAACAGCCAGCGTGCTCAAGAAGTCAAAATGACCAGCTCAATATCATCAACAACAAATGACCAAAATGAGGAGGCTCTCCTCATTTTATAAAGTTGGCCTCTCTCTCAAACCCTAGGCCCATCATCTCCATCATAGCCTCTCTTGGCCTCACGTTGCCAACTCAACCTGCGCAGTCCCTCCACGTGCTCTAGTGGGTCCCCTCTCTACGTGGTCTCTTTGCCCCCCTTGGCCCACTTAAGTTATAGCGTTGTGTCTACTAGGGAGTGAACTTTATGTTTAGAGTGAGTTATGTTCTCCTTTCACCCACTTTATTTTTATTTTAACTTTATAAAGGCAAAATTAATCAAAATTAATATTTCCAATTAGTTGCTACTAATTGGGAATATAACAGTCCTCCCCGCCAAAAATTGTTTGCCCTCAAGCAATGCCTTAACAAGCATCTGCTCTCGCTGATGCTCCCCACCATCACTGTAAAATGTGCCTGAGTCCCAGATGCACCACTGAATCTTCCCTGTCCTCTGTATCACCCTGATATGGAGGGATCTCTCAGTGCAGGGATCCAAAACTAATCTCTCACTGTACCAGCGAACAAACAATCCTCCCGGATCCCAACGCCACCATGGTCAATCATCGCCCAAGTCCCACGGCTCAGACTGCGCTCTGCCTCTGGCTATGACTGATGCTCTAAGAGGTGAATACCATGACTCTTGATGCGCTGTATCTGTGACTGTGTAAGTTGTCTCATCAACTATGTACCAACTCATCACCTCTCTCCAATCCAAGTCCTGACTCAATCCCACGTTGATCCTGCTCTCCTGAAATCGGGATGGAGTGCTGAAGAAATGACGACCTGTGCCCTCCTACCAACTGGAATCTATAACATCTACTATGTCTAAGGGCCCCTGCTCCGTTGTGCTCCCTACGAAGAATATCGTACCATCAAGAGGGTACCAACTCATGATCTCTTGCCAGTCCATCATGGAAGAAGAATCCAATGTAGCAACAACTACACATGGAACATGCCCAGAGTGTTGCCACCAGCCCGTAATCAACTCCCACTGCTCTGCCCTGTCTGCCAATGGAAGCTTCCTGTAGAAGGAAGCCCCTCTCTCTATAATGGGCCAAAGTGGGCAAGATATGCTGTAAGCCCCATCGATGTACTCCTGGAGAGTACTACTCACTGAAAGTACTGCAGCTTGGCCGACTGTACGTACATCTATCTGTACCTCATCAATGTGTCGGCCCAAAGATGGATGCTCCACCATCTCCAACAACTCATCCCTCTCATCGGGAATGTGAAGCTCATGCCGTCCCCTAGCCCCCTGCAGAAATATCCCATCAACTTCCAACATCTCTAGAGGATATGGATCTACAACTGTTGTCACCATACACGATGTCAGTGCATCTTACTGCTCCTCCTCAATCGTTGACCCCAGTGTTAGCCGCATATACCTCATTGGCTCAATGTGGGCACCCATCTGGCTCTCCCCCAAGGGAATATCATGCATGATGTGCATAGTATCCTCCTCTGCTGACTCAGACTCCATCATATGCTGCTTTGGTTGAACCGTCACAAGTGACTCATCGCCCAGAGTATCTCTCGTAGAATCTCTGGACTGCTCACCCTGGACACTGGAATGCAGCTCCGGTATATTGTCATCATCTCTGAATGACTGCTCTCGCTCCCCAGAAGCGTCCTCAACTGATCCTATGGACTCATATAAAGAAGAGTCCTCACCTTGGCATACAGAAGGAATGCCCTCTTGTTCTACCTCTGCCACCTCATCTGCATTGAATATGCCATCCACCCTCTTGATAATGCGTCGATATATTATCTGGAGCCCAAACACATACTGGGATGCTACCTCTGTTGTACCCAGTATCCTCTGCTCATGCAAGATCTCGACATGCCCTGAGGGAAAAGTGACATATGTCTCCCTCTCAATCCTGGGTGAAATACCCCCAAAGGTAAGCCTGGTGTCCCTGTCTGTGATTCTCCCTGGAGGCAATGCTCTACGACCTTGCTGTGAAGCACCGTATGCCCTTGCATACCACCGATCATCCATGTACTCCTTGACATGCCACTGCACACTGAGGCATACCCCTGTACACTGCTGGATACCCCCTACTACTGCTATACCACCCTGTACCGTCTCATGCCTGGTCTATGTCAAGGCACCGGTCACTCCCTGTGTGTTCTCAATGTGATGTAGAACACTCCTACTCCACAATGTAGTCCCACACACTACAGTACACCACCATGCAACTCCATGTCCACCAGTAGTCCACTGCTCAATGCTAGAGGCTCCCACACATCCTTGGATGTGATGACCCAGAGCTATGTCTCTACATGTCGAACCACCCCCAATTGGTATCATCACCTCCACCATCGCATCACCATACCCGCTGACGAATGGATCATTACACCTCCCCGAGGGATCTGAGAAGTGAATCTCCCTATGTGTCAGTAGTGATACCACCACTGCTCGGCTCTGTTGTGTCCTCTGTGCCCCACACAAAGGTGGAGAATCCTTGGCCCCATACAAGGTGCCATCTGGTGGCCTGCCAATGCCACCTCCTCTGACAAGCTCCTGCCAAGGTATGTTGACCACCCCATGATCCCGTGTATAAGTGTCATACCAAGACAACCTAGGGAGTCTGCCCATAAACTGGTTGGCCACTGGAGCTGTCCGAAACTCCCCTAGCAAATGTGCATGCTCAACTGCTAGGCCAACTATACCCTCCAAGACATAGTCAGCCGACCTTCCTGGGAAATGATAGGTGATCGTGCCTAGATCCCGATGCCAGTCTGGGGTTCCTATATTCCCAGCACCTGGAAATTCCTGTTGAACTACGTTCGAGTCCACCACTATCTCCATAACCCACTCCATCAGGTACCAATTCAAAATCTCTCGCCATCCAACCTCAACATGTGGATGTTGCACCCTGTGCAACTCTGATCGTCTCATACCGCTATCCAAGTCAACATATGAGATCTGACTAGGTGGCTCCGTCTCTCTCTCTCCAATGAAAAGCGGTGACCCAAAAATGCTTCTAGCCTCGTCTATGCATGCCTGAAGGGGGCTACTCTGACACTCCAATGTGCCCTCTAGTTGTACCATTAGGGAATCCAGTCGTTCCCTAATGGGGGCCAACTTGGTCGCTGACTCGGCACAAACCACTCTCATGCCCTCTAACTCCTCGTTCTGTAACAAAATAGCCTCTCGTACTGATGTGGCCTTCCCTTTCAAAACTAGAAGGTCGGCTCGAAGCTGATGACACTGTTGTGCGTGACCATCGTCCAATATCTCTGTATCTCCTAGTGTCTCGTCAAAGGTGGATACATCTCCTGGAATCTCACCCATCTGCCATGTGTTGCTACCACCCGAAGACTCAGACACTACACTGGTCATCACCTCAATGGATGGCACCACTGGGGTAAGCTCTACTCTCTCTACTAAGATGTCAATCGATAAGGTCAAAGTATTCTCCAACACAGGTGACCCCTGCATCATACTGGGTGTAACCACATTCCCCCCATGATCCTGTGTGCCCTCATCCTCCAAGTGCGAGTTAGCCATTTTGATGGCTTCCCCTTCCGTTATTTTGTCAAGCTGGAAAGAGGTATCCAACTTTTCCACCCGATCTCGAACCGTGAAATCAGTGGATCCATCATACGTGGGAAAAGGTGACCTCCCAGTGGTACGCTGCAACTCTGAACTCTGAGTGCTAGATCCCCCACTGTTACTTCCTTCTTCATCCCGCCTGAGATGACAGTAATCTCTGAAGGGAAAAGCTGCTCTGAAGTTTTCCCCCATGGACTGCCATTCGCAGAAATAATCTCCAAAGGGTATATGATCATGCCACCTCCCTTTCTCACTCAGTACTGGAGGTAAGAATGTAGGCATCGTGATCCTGGTTGGCCTACTGAAGGCTGGTAAATGCTGGTCACACTGTTGTGAGAACCCCATATTTTCCACCTTTACTGCGTTTGGTGGGTAAGATTCTGGCTACTCTCTTTGTTCATAGAAAAATATCCCCACGGCTGAACCAGAATGATGCTCTGATACCACTGTAATATCCCGTTTCGGGGATATCTCTAAAACACAAGCAACTCCAACCAGAGATGGACTGGGAGGGCGTTTACTAGATATTTCACCTCTATGAAGAGGGTGAGATTTGGAGGCTGCCTGGCCCTTTCCAGACTCTGTCTAAGAGTATGAGATAAACACACCAATTGGTATAGAACTATAATGCTCGAAAATACATAAAGATAACAGTGAAGCAGACATACAATAGCATAGATAGAATATACGACAAATCATCCAGAAATATAGAGAGAGAATGCTAAGCCATTTTATTATACTGAGAAATATAATGAAGTACAATAGGTGATCAGAGTGATGGCACCTAGACTCGCTCAAGGCAAGTGAAGAAATACTCTCAGAATATCCAGGAAATGGCTGCTCTCTGAACTGCGTCCCAGCTGCTGGAAAAATGTCGTGTAACTACTGCTGCTGAAATGAACTGATGACTTGGGGCTGATCCCCTCGCCGAAATGAGCTGAAAATCTGGAATCCACCTCTACTCACTAATCCCGGCAAAACCCAGAAATCATATCAAAAACGAGTGACCCCCAAAAAACACCCCCTTGGGGAATTACACTGGCCTCCAAGGCTCTGCGCAGAGACTGAATAGGAATGAATGAAATACGGCCTCAAACTCCACCAAAATCCTCCCAAAGGAAAAGGCTGATCCTCTTCTCAATCTCCCAGCTCAAAACCCCTGCAAGAATCCCAATCCGGAGCTCCTCCTAGATGGACTGTGTCCTCCCTCTCAATGACTGCGCAGTCTCTCTGAATGCACGGCTCCACAATAAAACCCAAACACCAATCCTCCCGCAAAATACTGAAGAAACTACCTTGCCCAAGCAGGCACTCGAAGTCCCCCGAGGCTAAGGGCGAGATCTCCGATCGGAGACACTCAATGCACTAAACAGTGCTGCAGACAGGCTAAACAGCCAGCGTGCTCAAGAAGTCAAAACGACCAGCTCAATATCATCAACAACAAATGACCAAAATGAGGAGGCTCTCCTCCTTTTATAACGTTGGCCTCTCTCTCAAACCCTAGGCCCATCATCTCCATCGTAGCCTCTTTTGGCCCCACGCTGCCAACTCAACCTACGCAGTCCCTCCACGTGCTCTAGTGGGTCCCCTCTCTGCGTGGTCTCTTTGCCCCCCTTGGCCCACTTAAGTTATAATGTTGTGTCTACTAGGGAGTGAACTTTATGTTTAGAGTGAGTTATGTTCTCCTTTCACCCACTTTATTTTTATTTTAACTTTATAAAGGCAAAATTAATCAAAATTAATTTTTCCAATTAGCTGCTGCTAATTGGGAATATTACAGTTGGTGCCAAGAAACTATTGAGATATCTTCGGGGCATGATAAACCATGGGCTATGATACACTTCCGAGAGCGTGACACTCCATAGATATACTGATGCCAATTGGGCTGGCAATGTGGTGGATCGCAAGAGCACATCTGGATGCTTCTTCACACTTAGGTATGCTACGATAACTTGGATAAGTAGGACGCAGAGTCGATGGCTTTGAGCACCACTAAGGTCGAATACATTGCAGCGAGTATGACCTCTTGTGAAGCAGTTTGGTTGTGAAAGCTCTTCAGTGAGTTGTTCGGACATGTGCTAGATACCACCGTTATCCTCTGTGATAACCAAAGTGGGATTCGGTTATCCGAGAATCCCATGTTCCACGATCGATATAAGCATATTGATATCAGGTACCACTTTATCTGGGATATGGTACAGCGAGGCGTCGTAAGTCTCGATCATATAGGAACTGATGAGAAGGTCGTGGATATTCTCACAAATCCCTTGGGTAAGGTCATGTTCCTAACCTTCCATGAGAATCTTGGTATCGTGGAATGACCCTATGTTGAGGGTCCTATTGGATGATGAGCTCTGGGAGCTCTAGGGGGCTTTGGGGATAGCTCCTCGAAGCTATAAGCAACCACATGGCTAGGCTTATCGAACCTTGTTGGTGTACTTCTGCCCTACCGTTATGATATTGAGTTGGTTCACCTCTCATGATATATGCCCCATATGCATCCTACACATTGAGTCCCAGACTCATGGGAAGTACCTCCCATTTGGTCAGTGAGGTGGGAAAATCTAGAGACCAATAGCAAAGACCAATGGACACATCATAGATTGTCGTACTCTCTATGTCTAGGATGGCACGTGTCCAACCACTTGATCTGGGATCAAGACTTGTGAGGTTTCGGACCTCCAACTGACTTCGAGTCAGGTAAACCAACTTTGGGTTGGTATGTGACTCCTTTGAGTCCTATAGAGGTTTCGAACCTCTGAGCTGAATTTGTCAGCTGGGAGTGATGTCTTTGTGACTTACCTTTTGTTCTGAAATAAAGAAGCCAGCAAAGAAAGTTACAGAAGGATGACGCATGATGTTTGGATGGCACAGGTGGATGGAGTTCTCCCTAGTTGAGAGGGAGTATTAATTTTGGACAACTAGGTCCAAACCCCATATTGCGATGCTCAGATGAAGATGCCAATATTTTTATTGGACTCATCTTTCAGAGAGGTGCAAGATCGATCGAAAGATCATCTTGATCTAATGCGCAAAACATTTATTTTCAATTAATTCCACTTATGTGCAAGGTCGGCCAGAATTATAATGTAGGCTTGAAGCCCCAACAGATGTGTCACACACCCTCACTAATGGATATATATAGGTCAACATTGGGGGTCATTCTCATCCATCACTCATCACTCATTCTCTCTCATCATCTGATTGGTTCGATCACCTTAGAGGCTCTTCTTCTCTCACACGTGAGAAAACGCAGCAAAGGAATTTTATGTTTTGACCTATGGTTTTCAACATAGATTTGACCAGCGTTGACTTTGGTCAAGGCATGGTCAAACTGACCCAAAACTCTCCCAAAATTCTGATTTCTGTAGTCCGTATTTTTTGACACAGAAAATCGAGGCTGGACGTTGATTTTGACCGAGTTGCGTTGACTTTTGTTGTTGTTGTTTTTTCATTGACCGTTGACTGGGACAGAGTTGACTTATCTTGAATTTGGGTTGACTGATATAGAGTTGTCCGAGAGGGTTGTGTGACACATTCTGGTTGGCTGACCGTATTGAGACTTTGTTGGTTGAAGCATCTTGTTGACCGTCGTAACGCACCACAACACATATATTTTGCTGATGAAGTTAAGTGTATTTTTGGCTTGTCTTCTCTCGATCTATTGGTATGTTCTATCAACATTTTACTTTCTTGTTTATGTGATTTTTTTTTGATATTGGGAATAAAAGTAAAGTTGCATCAAGCATAGAATATCTACGAAAATTTACAGATCCCTAGCTATACTTCCCCCCCCCCCTTTTTCTATGATCTATCTAATATGGTGTTGAAATCTCCAACCAAAATTCTCTAATGATGGTGTTCCTGTGAATACAATACAGTTGACGCATTCCCAATTGTTTGTTTTTCTCCATAAAGAACCAAGGCATAAATATTGTAAAGCCTCAATTTACGCCCTATGTCTCGATGTTCCAGAATCGTCAATATAACATTATGAAGAACTAGATGGCTCCCTAAATGAAATTGTTATGGGTTCCAAACTGTGTCGAACTATTAGCCATTGTCAGACTATTTTTCCAAAAGAGACCAGAGGCAGAAGGAATTTCTTCCTCTGGCGGTTTCGTCTCTTGGATGTAGAGAATGGTAAGGCAAGTATCCTACACTAAATCTTTCATGACTTGAATTTTCACTACCCATCCCTCTACAATTCCATGAAATGATTTTCATTATTTACTAGTCAAGTGAGAGGACTTACCAACATATTTTCCCTAGTGGCCTCCTAAATAAAAATAATAAAATAAGAGTTATGAATTTTGGAGGGAAAAGAAAAAAACTATTTTTTTAATTGTAGTTTTGGCTTATCTCCTTATAGGTTTACTCAAATTTTATGCGTAGAGACTCGTTGGATGTAGAATTAAAAACCACATCCAACAAGTACCAATTATGCATACTTCTGAGAAGAACACAACTCTTCACTTATGTTAACTCTTCAATCCATAGGTTCTTGTATTAATAATAGCAATGGAGGGGAAGGACTTTAAGGTAAAGTGCCACGACATGTAACCAATTGATGGAGGTTCATCATCCTTAGTGTAGAGATGTAATTTTCAGCCCAGAGTCAAGGATGAGGATAAGAGAGTGTCAATTGCAATGAACTAATGACCACAACCCTGAAGAATGGAGATGAAATATAGGCGTTAATGGAAAGCGGTAAGTATGAAGTATCATGGACAAAATAATTCAATCCAATTTTCCCAAGTAATGCCCCTCCTATAACCCTAAGGTCACAAAGGAGGTCTTATTGGACTAGGTTCAAAGTCTAATGTCCTTGGTGAAGTGATATGACTATTTTATAGTCAATATTGGCCAATTATGGAGATCGCCACTTAATCCATATTAGAATGCTCAAAACATTAAATAAAAACACATGATTGCAATATGGTTGAAGTAGCTATTGAAGGATGACATAACTTCCTTCAAGACGAATGTCATATGGGTTTGAGGCATCTGACCAGTGCAAATGGTGTAGAATACTAGCATAATGTCATGTATTAAGCAATGTTTGGCATGTCTTATGAACAACATAAAAATGTCACTTTCAATGTTTGGTGAATAATATTGGTTCCAATTTTTTGTTGATTGGTGATGTAAAATAAGTATAAATTTATTGAATCGTACATTCTTCTGGATAATCCCCCCCATTTTTCTCGTTATACTTCCGCCCCCATTTTTCTCTGATGTATCTAATATGGTGTTGAAATCTCCAACCAGAATTCTCTAATGATGGTGTTCCTCTGAATACAATACATTTGACGCATTCCAAATTGTTTGTTTTTCTCCATAAAGAGCCAGGGCATCAATATTGTAAAGCCTCAATTTATGCCCTATGTCTCGATGTTCCAGAATCGTCAATATAACATTATGAAGAACTAGATGGCTCCCTAAATGAAATTGTTATGGGTTCCAAACTATGTCGAACTATTGGCCATTGTCAAACTATTTTTCCAAAAGAGAATAGAGGCGGTAAGAATTTCTTCCTCTAGCAGTTTCATCTCTTGGATGCAGAGAATGGTAGGGCGAGCATCCTACATTAAATCTTTCATGACATGAATTTTCCTTTCACTACCCATCCCTCTATAATTCCATGAGATGATTTTCATTATTTATCAGTCGAGTGAGAGGACTTACCAACATCTTTTCCCTAGTGGCCTCCTAAATAAAAATAATAAAATAATAGTTCAAATAATAAAATAAGAGTTACGAATTTTGCAGGGAAAAGAAAAAACTATTTTTTTTAATTGTAGTTTTGGCTTATCTCTTTATGGGTTTACTCAAATTTTATGTGTAGACACTCGTTGGATTTAGAATTAAAAACCGCATCCAACAAGTACCAATTATGCATACTTCTGAGAAGAAACACAACTCTTCACTTATGTCAACTCTTCAATCCATAGGTTCTTGTGTTAATAATAGAAATGGAGTGGAAGGACTTTAAGGTAAAGTGCCGCGACATGCAACCAATTTATGGAGGTTCATCATCCTTAGTGTATAGATGTAATTTTTGGCCCAAAGTCATATGTGTATCTAAAGAGTTGAGATCGTCAAGAAGAAGCTTTTTGATAAATGTAGTGCCTCATTGTCTTGAGGATGTAAGTTATCACTAAGATATGGAATTTGTTGGTGTTGTGTGAGTTGTCTGGGGACTTTTTATAACATCGGTGTTGTGTGAGTTGTCTCGAGACTTTTTATAACATCTCTAAAAGGGTCTTGCAGGAAAAGCACAAATGGTCTTATAGGGTCTCATAGATCTAGCAGGTAATATGGTGCCTCTTTACATACTTTTGGTTCATCTCTATTCTTTTTAGATAAAATAAACTTAACTGACCTTGCTTATAAAGGAAATGAATGTTCTAATAAAAAATCATGATTCATAATTAACCATATATTTTGCTTTAGAATTGATAACCATTGATAACCATAAGATATTTTGGCCATGTATGAGAGTTATTATTGTGTGATGAGTAGTGATACTATTTAATGTATTCACACATTTAGTGTTCAAAAATATTTGTTGTTTTTTGCATTGAAACTAGAGTAACAATTACAACCTTTGCAGTTCAACAATATTTACTATTCTATTTGGGATGTGGGGGGCTATAATACTTTTTAAATAAGTTGAAGATACCAACCTTCATAATTATTTAACTATCCTTTACTATAAGTGAAAATAGATATGCCAAATTTTTGAAACCTTAGATTAGTATGCCCGCATGGATGAGTTTTGTCAAATCAGTAATTGCAATGAATGTCAAGTGGCCCTAACAATAGAGATATTCTATAATTACTAGGATTCTAATATAATAACCTTGAATGTTTATATATTCTGTGTTTTGAGATACTATGTAATTACTAGGCTTCTAATATAATAACCTTGAATGTTCATGTCATTCATAAATGTTCATATATTCTGGATTTTAAATGTTTTTGTATAGCGTTTTCAATTTCCTGTCAAATTGGCAAGGACTATCTTTGCAATCCAGCGCCATTATGAATTAGCAAGAATTTCATTAAGCGTTTCAAAAATAAAAATGAAATAAACACTAAATATTTCAAGCTACAATCAACACTGACTTCACTTATTCAACAAAGCTTAAATAACCTCAAATTTAACCCTCAACAACCCTTATTGGTAGTTCCATCTAAGGTTGTTGGTTGAAGAAAGTAACTATAGTTTGAAAGGTGCAATGGTAACATGTATACCTTGTGATTCCAATACTTGCAAAATAAAATGTTTCTTTAACTTCAAAGTTTATCAATACCATTATCCACTCAAAGATAACAAAGATGCTTAAAAAATTTACTTTTAAACCCTGCTTGCAAATTGCAAATTGAAACTTACAGGCTTTCAATTTTCATATCATTTAAAATGTTAATTTACATAAAAAGGACATCGAATTAATTTGAACAGAACATAAAAACACACTAAATTTTCCTACTTTGGCAACAGCAGAATCTTGCAACTGAAATGCATCAACAATTCAACAGTCAGAGCATCCTAGGTCATACTATATAGGTTGAATCAATTATTTGAAGTTAAGTTAGACAAATGCTTATGCAATTATCCCACTTCAACCCAAATTTACATTTCCCCACATTTACATTTCTATGTTGTCAATGTGATTATTCGGAAATGCAGTTTCTATGAAATTTTTTGCATTATCCAGAGAAAAATAGAGTAAAAAATAGAATAAGGCCCTTTCAATCATCATAATCCTCACCATCAACATATACATAAAAATCCTCACCATCAACATATACATAAAAGAAAGATGAAAAACTTACACACCTAAATATTTAAAAAGCTCAAACATGATACATGCAAGATTTGTCTGAGCTACCATTCATATGAAATCAATCAACATGCCAAGATTAATTATTTGTACCACTAAAAAGACAATTCATATCAAATCAATGTACATGGTAAGGTTAAGTATTTGCACCACTCAAATGGTGCAGCAAGTTGAGAAATCCCAGAGTTAGAAACATAAAATAAATTCATATTAGGGGATTTGATATTTATGTTTTTATAACCGATAAAAATATTTCAGTAATAAATTAACAATCCAAAACTCTTAAAAAATAAAAATATATATGGGAAGAGAGAAAGACAAATTAATATGTCAAAACTAGTAACAAATAAATAAAACCTATCAGAAAAAAGCAGATAATTTATAAATGTGTTAATTTTGAACTGTGCCAGGAATCTCTAATTTTGACAATCTTTCTCAAAGTACACACTCTAATTCATACTTTGAAAGAAAACCAGGGCTAAACTAATATTATAGAATTTACAGTTAAGAAAAAGATATTAGACTTATTGTATTATATCAACAACCTTCAAGGAATGGTGGGAAAAAACCTAGATCAACTCATCTCTGCACAGCGGACACGAAAGTCGACGTTTAAACCATAGAAAGATACAATTGTAATGAAAAATGTGATTGCAGCGCAATTTTGTTGCAGTGGAAAGCACTTCATGACGGATCACACATAATAATTTATCACTCTCACCATCAGCTGTGCCCGCTACCTCGTTAGAGATATCAACCTTTTTACAATAGTATAAAGCTGCGATAGAAGCAATCACTTGATGCTCGCTATGGCGGGCAACATATTGCCGTCTCAAGTCAGGATGAAGATCATAAGTTTCCCAAACGAGTTTCACATTACTGCTATTCTCCTCCAACAATTGCAGGATTCGTTGACAATTTTCAAAATCGCCACTCCACACAATTTGCTGGCACCAAACATCTCCTTCTGAACGACACCAATCCATAATATTTCGGAACAAAACAATACTAGTATCTTTAATCATTGCTTTTTTGACAGTCTTTCGGCTTCCCCGGTAATTCAGTGGACGCCATTCATACTGTCCAGCCCGTCGGATTTCGTCTAAGCGCTGTACGTCCACACTTTCCCACGTATCCTCCAATCTCCATTGGTTCCAATTTGATCGTCGTCTGAGAAATCCTGATATGAGATACTGCACGCTAATTTCCTTAGCCGCCACTTGTGAGACTTGGACGTCCCTTCCATTTGGCTCTGACATCGTGCTGGTAACCGCTAGTTTCTGTGAAGGATGACATATCGTGTCACTAATTCGACGGGCCTGCAGATATTCATTAATCTTTCTAAATTCCTCTCTGGCGATAAACCTTATCTGACTCTGACCATGATCATTGAACCTTACAGGACTCTGCTTAACATCCATTTCGTATTTCGTTTCGTTTAATAGTGAAAGTCAGACTTCGAGTTGGTATTGTTGGTTTGCTTTGCTTTTCTACGCTACTTAATATATATATATGAACTCAATCTTCATTATATTGACGGGACCGACATAAAATATTGTGATTTTTACATGGCTTATTGAATGATTAAGTAAATTAAGTATATCCAAAATAGTATTATTTATAAAAGGAAGGTAAAGCTAAATCTCGATATTTTTATTTTTGGGACAAGGAACTCACTCAGGTACAACTATGTAATTGTTAAGATGGTTTTAAGTTTTGATTTTATAATACACTCAATCGAGCGCAGAGCAACAAGAAGTAGTTGAGCGGTCGGGGGAGAGCTCTGCCACCTTCACTTTGTTGAGGGTATGTATCAAATTATCTTCATACATTTGCCATGAAACGTGTTTCTGGTTCTCAGCATGTGGAAAAGAAGGTCCTGGTTTTTTTGGATTACTTGTTTCTTCTACGATGTATAGCTCTGGATTTCACGGTTTTTGATAATGTCATCGTGGAAAGCCTAGTTTTGGAAGAAGATAGCAATTTCTATGTTATGCATTTCAGTGATGGGGTTTTGGTGGGAATCTTGGCCACTTACCTTCCTGCGAAGGGGGTAATTCAAAGCCACCTTCCTCATTTCGTGGCCGTCTTGGTTGGTTTTGTTTGTTCTGATTTCTTTTCTGGCTTTACATGGCTGTACCATCTGCCTGTTGGTTTTGTAGCTTGGCGTTGTATTGGCCTTGCATGGCACTGTAATGGGCTTGCATGGCGTCGTTATGACCCTGTATGTCCGTCTCTTGCTTTGGAGGGCTTCTATTCTGACCAATTTGGGTATCTCTATTTTTCCTCATCTTTGCATGTCACTAATTCACCAACTTTGGGAAATTCACTGTATGGCCTCCAATGATCTTTCTATGGGTGGCGAGTCTGTAAAGTATAGCAGCAATGGCTCCGATGGTCAGTGGGTCAGCTCAGTGTATTGGTTGGGTAATCTTATTAAATTTTCCATTGTTGAGGATATATGGCCTATTGTTAGTTGTTATGGAGTTTTCTCTGCAGTCGGGGCTACCTCTGTGGTTCGTAGGAGTTTGGTCCATTGCTTTAGGTGTATGGCCAATAACTTGAAGATATATGTTGTGTTATGTTGGTCTGTAAAGGCACTGCCAATTGTTGTAAGGTCGTGTCCTCCCTATCTGTCAAGGTTTGGTCCAGTGCAAGCTAGTAAAGACAACCAGTCTCTAGTGCCTCCTGGCCAGTGCCATGCTCGTCTTTCTATCTCAGGTAGCTTTAATATCGCCATGCTTTGTACTATTGTTGATCTTCCTAGCAATTCTCACCTGCACACAAATTTGTTGTAAGACCGGGATCTGAAGAAAATGGTGAAAGCCCAGTCGACTAAGAAGGAAGGAAAGGCTAAGGGGGAAGCCAAAGCTCCCAAAGCTCCAACGAAATGAGGTCGGAAATATGGTAAAGAGATAATGGAGAACTTATTCCAGGCCAATTCGGATGATACACCCTGTTATATCAAGTCCTTGATTCATAGGTGGGAACAGGTTACAAGGGCTAAAGAGGAAGTGGAAGCTGAACTGGTTGAAGAAGAATTGGACCCTATTGTAACCGACCCGGGTAATACCCGCAGCAGATTGTCTTTGTTTCATCACTCGATCCGCACTTACTGGACCCTGAAATGCCTTTTGGTGAAGGAATTGTCTCTGTCCAAGAGATAGGGGGAGACTCGCACGCAGCCTCAACTCCGGCGGACATTCGCAGAGACATCCAGGAGATAAACTTGCAACAGCATCACTAGAGTGTCCGACTTGGACGAATTGACAGACAGTTACAAAGCATGCACTAGGTTGACATGCCAGGATCAAGTGTAAAAGACCCGGCTCCTATAGAGTCTTATGATGATTGATTGTCCTATATTATGTTTTTTGTTATGATAACAGATAGCATTTACTTTTTTCATATGTCTATGGAAGAAAAGATAGATAATAGTCTCTTCAAGACAGTAAGAGACCATTTTAGGTTGTTTAAGTTTTGGACAGCCTATCACTCTTTAAGACGGCGAAAAGACCTGGTTTCCTACGGACAGATTGAAGTCAAAAGTTGTAAATTTTTATGACTTGCATTTTCTTTTATGAATAGAAAATAGCAAGGCTCTACTAAGTTTACAAACAAAACAAAACAAGTTTTGATCTTATAATGTAATTGTTAAGATGGTTTTAAGTTTCGATCTTATAATGTAATTGTTAAGATGGTTTTGTTGGATGGGTCAGGGCATCTCGGCTTTTTCTTATCTTACAAGTTATTGTTGTATCATTTGGCTTGTAGGTTGTTGGATATATTCTTGGTGTTATAGCGGGAGCACAAAGATTTGATCCTTGGTCTTGCCGAAATCACTTGAGCAAGTTACTATTCAACATAGAAATTAAAATGAAAAAAAGAGTTTTAATTTATAAAATTAATTAAAATATATCATTTTTATTTTATTTATAAACAACTTGTTTGTATCGAATACTAAAATCAGCGTAGATCCATCTTAATTTCAAATCTAATAAGCAATAAAAGCGATCAAACCTCTCAAGATGCAAACACCTTTCCGAATGCAAAACTTGACCAAAGGTTTTCATTTGATTCCTCTTAATTTTCGGTACATTTTGAGTTAAGATAGATCTGTGCAAATTTTGAACAACGCACCAATAAAATGTTTTAATTGTAAGAAAAAAATTGTTTGCATTCTTGATTTTCCGTACATTTTGAGTTAAGATAGATCTATGCTAATTTTGAACAACACACCAATAAAATGTTTTAATTGTAAGAAAAAAATGGTTTGCATTGTTTTATAATATCCATCTTAAACACAGATCTCGCAAGCGTTGAGAGGGATCAAATCTATTGAGGTGCAAACACTTTTATAGTGCATGGCTTAAAATTATTGCACCTCCAAAGATTGCATCCCTCTAGGGACTTGATAGATGATGGTTAAGATGAATCCCTCTCGTACATTCTTAGGAATAATCCTCAGTGAAATTTCAGTTGAAGGTTGGAATTGGAGAATGATGAAGGCTTTGCTAGTGGAAAAATGAATCGCGCGACAATCTACAAAGTGAGTGAGGTTTAAGTTTTTGATTTTTTGTAACATCGGAATGTGCTCTAAGCCCCAAATTTTGTGGAAAGACTTAGACACTGGTATTCCAAAAAACCCGAAAACCGTTTATGAAAATTCCACTCGATTAATGTTTTATTAAAATAATTAATTATTTTAATGGAGACCCTAAGTCAAATCTTAGGGAAATTAAATAATTAAAGGACATTGATAAAACAGAGTGAGAATGATCTAGAAAAGGCAGAGATCAAGTCATGTTATAATCGTAGTCGTTGATTACATATCTAATCTCGGTCGTTGATTTCTCAACAAGAAGGCTATAAAGGAAGACTTGAGGGTCATTTGGAAAGACACATAGAGTGAATCTTAAGATCAAATTCTTCTAACGGAGCAATGCTCGGACGAAGATCAGATCTAAGTGATTCAGCGTGGTGAGGGGCAAAGTAGCTTCCAGAGAAATATTTTCTTAGCCGGAGAATCATCAGCACAGAGAGGCAGAGAGACGTCCAGCAAAACCAACTAGGTTGACGCAGAGCCAGCGCAGAGCCACGCAGGGCTACATAGAGGCTGTGTATAGGTTCAAAGTGTTTCTGAGATTCAGCGGTCAGATCAGATCGAGAAGTCGGGAGCCGAGGTGTGAGACCGGGAGGCCCAGATCTGTGATTCCAAGAGTCAAATCGATCCTTTTCTGGGGTGACACATGTGAAAGTTTCAAAACAAAAACCCTGTTGTAGTGTTTTGACCTACTTCGCCTACTTGTTTGATTAATTTAACAAGTTATTTCACTGAAGTATTCATAAAAAAATATTAAAGCAAATACAAACTGCAGCCTACACATATACAGATCATTTATTGAACATCACGCACATATGACAAAATTATACAGATTTTTCGAACAAATGTCCCCGGAAAAACCCAATTAAGGAAAACTAGTGCAGTAGCTCTAGGAGGTTTTATTATTATGCATAATCCGTATACAACAATCTAGGCACCAGAAACGGTTTGCCCTACAGAGAAATTACACAACAGTTGTACTTTATCACTCGGAGATAGAAAATATGGTTGAATCACACCCTCAATTGGGATTTACAAATAACAAGCCCTTTCTAGCCCACTGGAACCCTCAGGACAGCTTCTCCAGCCTCTGTGTCAGCCCTCTAGCCCAGCACAGCGCAGGCTACCCCTGCGGCACTCTGAAGGCCTCTGTGTTACCTCTGCGTCACTGAGACGGCTCAGCGTCACCCTCTGCATGGCCTCTGCGTCAGCTTGGCTGGGTTGCATCCCTCTTGTTGGCCTTTGCGCTGCCCTGGTATGATGTTGCCTCTCTGCTGATGTATTATCGGCCTCGGATCAGATCATCCCTTGTCGATCTCTGCCCCTCACTGCACTACAAACTCACTTCGAATTCTTCAGCAAACCCCGCCCCAGAAATTCGACTTAGCTTCAATGCTTCTACAATGTCTGTATGTTCTCCAACAGACCCCAAGCCCTTCCTTTATACTTTTCTTGGTGGGAGACCAACAACAGCGATCTAATCTCTAATCGACGGCTCAGATTAAAAGAATGATTGATCCACATCATTTAGAATATTTCATCACATGTGTAAATTAATTCACTTTAATTTTTGAATTTCCCTAAGTTAGATTTAAGGTCCCCATTAAAAGCTTTAATTATTTGAATAACTATTACACTGGATGGAATTTCTCCAAATGCTTTTTGGGTCTTGGAGATCTCGTGTGTTCCAGATAGTCCACAAAGTTTCAGAGCTAGAGCACACACGATGCTATCCCAAAATCTCAACACTCCCTCTTAGCGAGGAGTGTGTTCTAGCAATATTTCCATATTGAAGCATCACCCTGATCTCAGCATCGGTCTCCGCGCTGCTAATGCTTGGCCTGCTGCCCTCCATCCCCTGCACTACTACTCTCTGTACTGCTGCCCATGTCACTTCCACTGACACTGCTACATCCGTAATGCAACTCTCTCAAATTGCTGCATCATGTTGCCCATAGCACTGCCACTACTTAACTGTTGCATGGCAAATCAGTTGTTGAGAAGTAAGCAACGGAAGGACCATCACCCAACAACTGACAGACAAGTCAGTTGGGTTACAACTCATCATTGAAGCACCCTCTGTTGCCGCTCTGCGTTGTCTCTCTGAAGCATTGCGCTGTCTGTTGCACTGCACTGCGTAAGCACTACCTTTGCGCTGTTGAAATCCCATCAGCCTCTACGCTGCTCCAGACCTCAGCATCCCAACACTGCCTCTTCTTCTCCATGATCTTCTGCACCCACTTCTCCAGCCATCCTACTGTTGTCTTAAGGCTCTCATAGCTCATATGTGATCCAAGAGTTTGGGCACCTCAAAGATCCTACTATCCATCTGTAGCTTCTCTACAGATCAATATCGCCCCACTTCCTCGGCTCATGAGCACTCATGGCTACGTCATCTTCACTGACATCGTCCCCTTTTGTTGTTGCTGCCTTGGAATCGGATGCTTCCTTGACCTTCCGCTTAAGACAAGTGTTGGCAAAGTGTCCAAGTTCACCAAACCTGAAGCAACAGACCTTAGAGAGGTCCTTCTTGTTCTTCCCTTGTTCCCTATGCCCCTTAGATGCAAGGGCTACTTCTTCCTCCTCCTCTTTCTTTACTTTGACTACACCGTTGTTGCTTTGCTTCTTGGTTATTCTCCTAATTTCCTCTTGAAAGAGGATTGCCTACATGTCCACCCAGGATGGTAGCGCTGCTCTGCCCAAGATGCTTTAAACAAACATCTCCCATTCATCAGTGACTGCATTCAAGGCAGTCCTTACCATGAGCCCTTCATCTGGAATTGACCCCATGGCAGTCAGTCGGTCCCGAATAGTCTGAAGTCTAAAGAGGAAGGGATCGATTTCCTCTCCCTTCTGCATCTAGAACAACTGCATCTGATTCTCCAGAAGCATCTTGTTAAAATCTGAAGATGTTCTATGCTTAGATGCAAATACACTTTAATCTTCTAAGGCATAAGTAAAGTAAGATGCAGATAGAACATACTAATAGATCGATGGAAGACAAGCCAAAACAGAGATAAAGAATTGTGGCATTACGGCGATCAGTAGGATGCTTCAACCAGCAAAGTCTTCATAAGGTCAGCCATCCACATATGTCACACAACCCCAAGACGTCCCATCAAGAATACTCCACAAGGACGCTACACCAAGAAGCCCTAAACGCAGAACCAAGAACGCAACTCCATCACCATCAAGAGAGAAGAAAATGCCTCCACACATTGTGTGTATAATGAACTCTAAGTCTCTCCAATATATAGGCATCTTTGGGGGTGTGTGACACATCTTTAATGCATGTGGGATAAAACAGGTCGACTTTGCACATGTGGAATAAATTCGAAATACATGTTCTGCTCATCCGATCAAGATGATCTTTAGATCGATCTTGCACCTCTCCGAAAGAGAAACCCAATTAAAATATTGGCATCGTCATCTGAGCATCACATCATGGATTTTGGACCTAGTTGTCCAAAATTAACACTCCCTCTCAACTACGGAAAACTCCATCCACTAGTGCCATCCAAACATCGTGCATCATCCCGCCGTAACTTGCTTCGCTAGCTTCTTTATTTCAAAACAAAAGGTGAGTCACAAAGACATCACTCACAGCTAACCCAAAGTCAGCTCAGAGGTCTGAAACCTCTATAGGACTCAAAGGAGTCACACACCAACCCGAAGTTGGTTTCACTGACCTGAAGTCAGTTGGAGCTCTGAAACCTCTCTTGGACTTGAGAGTCATATACTAACCCGAAGTCAGCTGGAGGTCCAAAACCTCTCAAGACTCGAGAGATTCATATACTAACACGAAGTCAACTGGAGGTTTGAAACCTCTCTTGGACTCGAGAGAGTCATATACTAACCCAAAGTTAGTTTCACTAACCCGAAGTCAGTTGGAGGTCTGAAACCTCGCCAAACTTGATCCCAGATCAAGTGGTTGGACACGTGCCATCCTAGACATATAGAATACGACAATCTCTGATGCGCCCATCGGTCTTGTTATGGTCTCTATTCACATTTCCCACCTCATTGGCCAAATGAGAGGTACTTCCCATGAGTTCGAAACTCCATGGGTAGGATGCATACGGGGCACATATCAAAGAGAGGTAAACCAGCTCAATATCATCACGGTGGGGCGGAAGCACACCAACTAGGTTTGACAAGCCTAGCCATGTGGTTGGTTATAGCACCAAGAATATATCCCAAAAACCCCCCTGGAGCTCCCAGAGCTCATCGTCCAACAGGACCCTCCAAATAGGGTCGTTCCACGATTCCAAGATTCTCACGGAAGGTTAGGAACGTGACCTTCCCCAAGGGCATTGTGAGAATATCTGCGACCTTCTCATCAGTTCCTATGTGATCGAGCCTTACGGCACCTCGCTGTAACATATCCCGGATAAAGTGGTACCAGCCATCAACATGCTTGGATCAATCGTGGAACCCGAGATTCTATGACAAATGAATCCCCCTTTACTTATCACGAGGGATAATGGTGGCATCTAGCACATGCTCGAATAGCTCTCAGAAGATATTTTGCAACCAAGTGACTTCACAACAGGCCATACATGTTGCAATGTATCTAGCCTCAGCGGTGCTCAAGGCTATCGACTTCATATTCCTGCCCGAAGCAGATCTACGTGTGAAGCAGCATCTAAATGTGCTCTTGTGATCCACCACACTGCCAACCCAATCGGCATCGATATATCCATGGAGTGTCATACTCCCGGCAGTGTATCTCAACCCATGGTCTATCGTGCCCCAGAGATATCTCAAGAGTTTCATGGCACCAACCCAGTGAATGTTATGAGGATCAACCATGTTTTGACTCAAAGTGTTCACTGCACAACATACGTCCAGACGGATGTTCCCTAAGAACATCAAGGCCCCTACGAGTTAACGATACTAAGTGGGATTTGCTAGCACAGGCCCAGCAGCGCTTTCACTCAACTTCTTAAAGTTGAGTTGCATCAGTGTCGACACAGACTAACAGTCCACCATTCCAAATCTTTTCAACAGCTTCATAATATATTTTCCTTGAGAGAGGAAAATCTCGCCAGGTCTCTACCAAACCTCCAGGCCTAGGAAGTAATGCATCACTCCTAGGTCTTTCATCTTCAGCTCAGAAGCAAGCTCCCTCTTACACTGATGAATGAGGGGGTCAGCTCCTGTCAGGAAGAGGTCATCCACATACAGCACCAGAATGAGAGACTTTTCTCTATCAACCTTGAAGTAAAGGTTTGAATCAGCATTACTACGAGTGAAGCCTAGCTTCATCAAATAGCTATCTATCCTCTCGTACCAAGCCTTGGGGACTTGCCAACCTGCAAACATGGGTGTCTCAATCCTGGACTTCGAATCCCAGAGGTTGCTCTTCATACACCTCTTCCTTTATCGCACCATGCCGAAAGGCAGTCTTCACATCCATCTGATGAAGATTTCGTCCTTGCATAGCATCAAGGGTAATAATAGTTTACAGGTGCAATCATAACCAATGCCTTCCTAGAGAGAAGTCTTAGGAAACAAATTTTCCTATCAGATCCATGCTTAATCTTATATCGAGGTGACAACAAGTTTGTCCTGTGGTCTAGGGACCATATCCCAGACATCACCCTTCATAATGGACTCATACTCTTTGTGTATCACATCCTTCCAGACTTGATGCTTTACAACTTCTTCAAATGATCCAGGCTCATATTGTACTCATGGCAGCTAGATACCTTTAGTATTTATATGGCTTCTTGTTTTTCTTCCAGAATTTTCCCCCTTGAAGCCATATGTCTTTGAGCCATAAGAGTCTTCTTTCTTTTAGCAATGATATTAGCTCAAGAGCATATACAGTTGTAGTCTCTCTCTCAATGTCAGCTCCTCTTGTGAGAGAAGACATCCATTTTAAATGAGGGCATCCCAGACACCAACTCGGAAAGGAGTTTTGTACTCATGGGCCTGAATCTTATTCTCCCACTGTCAAAGCCATACAAGAATCATAGCCATACACTGTCATATAGTTGTCATGCATCTTGACACGTATCATATACTATCATATCATTGATTTCAGTGTTTCCATGATATTATCATATACATCATTTGTCCAAAAACTTCACAGGATTTGCTGACCACGATTCCAAATACTTGACGGTTCAAGACTCTAAAAACGTGACTGTCCAAGGCTCCAAAAACTTCAAAGTTCACACTTTCAAGTTTATCATTACGCAAAGTGTAACGACTCTCTTGATCTTGACTGATTGAGCCTTCATAGAGATATAACGGAGTCACTAAAGCAACTATAATAATGTGACAAGGACTTCTCTAGTATCTTTAAAAGATTATAGTCCTTCACAATGTTGTATCGCTGGTCAGTCAAGATAGCAGAGTTCCGATTTTGAGCCATCAGATCAATTGTGTTGTAGATGATTACCTTCCAGGTTTAAGACTTCACCGAGATTACAAAAACCATGCTACCCACAAATCTAAGCTCCACCGAGACTGTGATGCTCCATTCAGTTTGGATTTGAATTTGCAAATACAGAAGCACAAATAAAATACCATAGTTTGAACCCAGAATTTAAACAATCAACTGGAGCGACACTCACTATGAAACCACTGAAATCTATTAATGCAATCCATTACATATATTCCAGCACTATTTTTCAACTCAGAAATAATGCCCAACATATTTACATGTTCTCTTTCTAGCTTCTGCTATTATAAAATGATAAATTTACAACACAAAGAAGAGAAGATGGAACCTGGAATCTTTCAAGTTTGTTTAGGAATAATCAGTTGTGGCAGCAATCATTGTTAAGCGACAGGAGACCATTATGTGCAAAAGAAGACTTTCGTTGGCCCGGAATGAACAAGTGCAGCTATGGTCTGGTTAACCTCCAGCGTAGGCTAGAACGTCCAATTATGGAGAGGCTCTCAGTTCTACCTTACACGCACAGCGAGGATACAGATGTGTATGTTCAGCCCACAATTTCAATACACTATATACTGGCCCAAATGATAAATCTACCCATAGTCAATATACATATTTTTAGCAATGAATCTTGGCTGCTATTTAATGGGCAGCTTCAGCTACTAGAATTTTCTCCTGGGTATGTAATTTGTGAAGAGACCACATCTCAACATTTGACTCAAAAATACGTATCAGCGATACCAATAAATGCTTTGAGTTCAACAAACAAGGATGACCCACAGCCTATATTATGTCCAATAACAAGGACTCAAGGTCCCCACTGTTAATATCTACAGCGCAAATGATGTAATTCCCAGCTTCGACAAGCTATATTAATACGGCCTCAACAAGCCCAAAACATCCTCCATTGATAAGTCTAACATATACACACACGGAATAATAGAACCGGCTCTCACATCCAGCAAGAAAAGGTTCGTGATCTATTTATGACTGATGGTAATAGGCTACGTTCACCCACCAAGCAAATACATGGTCCTGGTGAAGTACGATGTCCAACAATGCACAAAGAGACGTTGTCTAATAATGCACAAAGAGAGTGGCCCTCTACGAACTTGTGCATTCAGCCCTTCCAAGAGGAAATTGATTTCTGCAGCCCTGATGGTTTCGTACTCTTATGTTGGGCAATTCAACATCTGCAAGTAGCGTAGCAGTAGCAGGAATTCCGGCCCTAACTCACGAAACAAGTTTGGCTTTGAAAAAATTTGCATTGAGATTTTTCATTGGTTAAACCTTCATCTTCACAAATATGCTCACGACCCCTCAAAATTGCAGCTTCTCTGCAGAAATTAAATCTCGAATTTTGACTTTCGAAAAAATGCGGCTACTCTGTGGAAATTAATTCTTGAATTTTCGACTTTGGCAAATCAATCCACAGCTCATGAGCCCGGTGGGATGTGTTAGCAACGGTCCCACAACGAAAGTCTAATCCACTTTGCAAATAATTCGGCCCTTTTATAAACCCATGAATCCAACCTACAAAATGAAACGCTGCATTGATATTACAGCGCATGCCCAGCTCCTATCATTCGAGCAATCCGACCTTGCACGATATTTGAAATTCAGGCTCACGGTGATAGTTGAGGCTCTGAGCTTGAATAATTTATCGATAATTTTCCGCCCTAGAATTTCTCAAATGCTTCCACTTGAAATAATTCCTTGGCCCAGCTTATGCCCAGAAGTCAGGCTCTCGATGACGCGTCCACCTGCAACTATATCACCTCACCGCTCTTAATAATTTGGTCCACACACATTGCCCTTACGCTGTCACATTCAACAGCGTCAAAAATGCATGCTTAAATCTACACGTTGACACTTGTTGTGGTGGTATGCCCTGCAGCCTACCACACAGCTTTTCTGAGGCTAACGACACCCTTAATCGCCCTTAGAATAACCCATATCTCGCTGCCCTAGATAAGTTGGGCATTGTCTTCTCCTAGCTCTGATACCATGTTAAATTCTGAAGATGTTCTATGCTTAGATGCAAATACACTGTAATCTTATAAGGCATAATTAAAGTAAGATGCAGATAGAACATACTAATAGATCGATGGAAGACAAGCCAAAACAGAGATAAAGAATGGTGGTGTTACGGCGATCAGCGGGATGCTTCAACCAGCGAAGTCTTCATAAGGTCAGCCACCTACATATGTCACACAACTCCAAGACGTCCCATCAAGAATACTCCACAAGGACGATGCACCAAGAAGCCCTAAATGCAGAACCAAGAACGCAGGTCCATCACCATCAAGAGAGAAGAAAATGCCTCCACACATTGTGTGTATAATGAACTCCAAGTCTCTCCAATATATAGGCATCTTTGGGGGTGTGTGACACATCTCTTATGCATGTGGGATAAAACAAGTCGACCTTGCACATGTGGAATAAATTTGAAATACATGTTCTGCTCATCCGATCAAGATGATCTTTAGATCAATCTTGCACCTCTCCAAAAGAGGAACCCAATAAAAATATTGGCATTGTCATTTGAGCATCACATCATGGAGTTTGGGCCTAGTTGTCCAAAATTAACACATCTTCCTCTAGACGAAGCTTCCCTGATACATCGTCTTCAATGTTGCCCACAACTCGTTTGTTGTGTTCTTCCCGGCAATATGAGGGACCACGTGATCCTTTACTCAATCCATGATCAAGCGCTTAGCCCACGCCTGATTCTCGTTGAATTTCTTCAGGGGATCTGCATCAGTTGGCACGACTATGACATTTTCTACATGGTGTTTGATGTCGTACTCATCCAAGACTGTCAAGATCCTGCCTCTCCAGATGACAAAGTTGGACACACCATCCAACCTATCCTGATCTCTTAGTCCATGAGAAACCATCTCAGCTCAATATATTGAATCACAAACTCTCCTCCCTTCAGATGCTTCTACACTCAGCAAAAGACTGGATCTGGGCTTCTTGGCGAAAGAACCCCTCTAGAGAATGTGCTCCCTTTGACAAATGATTTCCCTCTCAGAAATCCTTCACCAAATCTGATGAATCAGTCTTCTATGATCACTCCTCTTGATCAAACTCGGATTCCTTGGCTAGAGAATCTATTGAGCGACTGTTCTCCTCCTGATTTTGTCACCTTGCTAGGCATTGTTCTGCACCGACAAAACCTGTGCCACACCAGCAACTTATGAAGATCAGAAACTGCACTTCCGGTCTCGGAAAATTGCACAGCAACTTCCCAACTTGGACTGTGTCACCCTCCTGGTGCTGCGTCAAGCTCTGCATGAGCAGACTGGCTCAACGTCCCTCTTTTGGTGTTGTGTGAGTAGACTGGCTCTGTGTCACCACTCTGGAGTTGTGTCAGTCTCTGCGTGAGCAGACTGAATTTGCGTCAACCTTGCAGGGTATGCGCCCTTCCTAGTTCTGCATTGTCTTCTTCTAGATCTCTATTGTTTCAGCTGCCCTTCGTGCAACAAATATGTTCAGCCGCTTTGTTGATGGATCAGCTTGGTCTGCAATGCTCTGATACCATGTGAAAGTTTCAAAACAGAATTCCTACTGCAGTGTCTTGATCTACTTCACCTACTTGTTTGAATAATTTAACAAGTTAATTTACTGAAGTATTCAGAAAAATATTAAAGCAAATACAAACTGCAGCCTACACATATACAGAGCATTTACTGAACATCACGCACATGTAACAAAATTACACAGATTTTTCGAACAAATGTTCCCGAAAAAACCCAATGCAAGAAAACCGGTGCAACAGCTCTAGAGGTTTTTATTATTATGCAGAATCTTAATACAACAATCTAGGCACCATAAACGGTTTGCCCTATAGAGAAATTACATGGCAGTTGTACCTTATAACTTGGAGACAGAAAATATGGTTGAATCACACCCTCAATCGGGATTTACAGATAACAAGCCCTTTCTAGCCCACTGGAATCCTCAGCACAGCTTCTCCAGCCATTGCGTTAGCCCTCTAGCCGAGCACAACCTCTGTGCACCGCAAGCTTCCCTTGCATCACTTTGAAGGCCTCTACGATGCCTCTGCATTACCCAGACGGCTTTGCGTGGCCTCTGCGATAGCTTAGCTGAGTTGCGTCACTCCTGCTAGCCTCTCCGCTTCCCTGGTAGGATGCTACTATATTTTCGGTCTCTAATCAGATCATCCCTTTCCAATCTCTACCCCTCTCTGTACTGCAAACTCACTTCGAATTCCTCAGCAAACCCCGCCCCGGAAATTCGACTTAGCTTCAGTGCTTCTGCAATGTGTGTATGTTCTCCAACTGACCCCAAGCCCTTCCATACCTTTCTCGTTGGGAAACCAACGGTTGTGATCTAATCTCTAATCGACGGCTCAGATTAAAAGAATCATCACTTAAAACATTTCATCACATGTGTAAATTAATTCACTTTAATTTTTTAATTTCCCTAAGTTAGACTTAGGGTCCCCATTAAAAAATTTAGTTATTTGAATAACTATTACACCGGAAGGTATTTCTCCAAATTCTTTCTGCGTCTTGGAGATCTCGTGTGTTCCAGCCCCTCCACAATGTTTCGAAGCTAGGGCACACCCGATGCTACCCCAAAATCTCAACACTCCCTCTTAGGGAGGAGTGTTCTCTAGAAATACTTCCACACTGAAGCATCACCCTGATCTCGGCATCGGTCTCCGCGTTGCTAATGTTTGGCCTGCTGCCCTCCATCTACTGCATTGTTGCTCTCTGCACTGCTACCCATGTCACTTCCATTGACACTGCTACATTCGTACTACATCTCCCTCTCAAATTGTTGTACCATGTTGCCCATAGCACTTCCACTGCTTAACTGTTGCACTGCAACTCAGTTTCCAAGAAGTAAGCAACAAAAGGATCATCACCCAACAACTGACAGACAATTCAGTTGGGCTTCATCTCATCGCTAAAGCACCCTCTGTTGTTGCTCTGCACTGTCTCTCTAAAGCACTGCGTTGTTTGCTGCACTGCACTGTGTAAGCACTGCTTCTGCGTTGCTCAAATCCCATCAACCTCTGCGCTGCTTCTTCCACACCATTGTTGCCTCTCCTCTACACTGCTCCAAACTTCAGCATCCCAGCACTGCCTCTGCTTCTCCATGATCTTCTGCACCCACTGCTCTAGTCATCTTGCTACTGTCTTAAGGCTCCCGTAGCTCGTATGTGATCCAAGAGTTTGGGCACCTCAAGGATCCCGCCATCCATCTGTAGTTGATCTACATATCAATATCACCCCACTTCTAATATGGATTTATGCAAGAACGCAACAGAATACACATATAACCATAAATACAAAGACACAAAGGAAATAACACATCATTTCATTAATATCAAATATCTAAAATTTGTTTATAGACAGAATGGAAATAATCTAGCTAGGGCCTTAAAACAGCTCCAAAAGTTCAGGACCCGAAAAACTGCTGAAAATAGTAAATTGTGTTACAATTAAGAAAACTGAAAAACTGAAAGAAACAATGGTAAGGCCCCAAGTGGAATAGGCGGATGGCCACCAATATCCACCTGGATCATTCCTCCCCCCTTAGGAAGCAATGGTCCCCATTGCGTTGAGTTCCTCCATGAGATGAGGAAACTTCTACTGAACTTGGTCCTTGGTGAACCACTTGCCTTGGTGTAGGAGTTAACCAACTTTGATAACCCGATATAGTTGGATCTTCTGCTGGCGAGTGTTCTTGATTTGCATGTCCATGATATGATCCCCGGTGGCATGTTCCATGCAGTCTAGGTTTAACTCTGTTAGTGTGAGTTGTTCTGCAATGTCAGAGGTGTCCAGTAAAAGTGAGAAGTAGGGCTGAAGGCAGTCCACATTGAACATTGGGTGCAGACCAAGGAATGGTGGAATACTGAGCTCAAAGGTATTGGCCCCTACAGCCTTGGTGATGGTGTACGGCCCATATCAGAGGGGGCGAAGCTTGCGGTGGGGTACAGCGAGGCACTCTTGCAAATGTAGCCATACTTTGACGCCCACCTGGAAGTTGTGTGGCACCCGATGTTGATCATGTTGTTTCCTGTACTTAGCATTGGCTCTGTCCAATATGTCATGAACCTGTTGGCAGATGTGTTGAATGCAGTCAATGAAGTTGTTTGCTTTGTCAGTTTCAGATTGGACATGAGGCGAATCCGCCTCAGTAGATGCAAATGGCATGGCTACGTCAATGGGACATAGTGGCTGGAATCCCACGCCAACCTGAAAGGGGCTGTGACCGGTTGCGCTGTGGAGAGCGAGGTTATAACTATGTTGTACATAGGGAAGGCTCTCATCCCATGTGCGTGGATCTAAGTTGCACAAAACGGGGAAACGGAAACGAGTTTCCGAAACGGGAAGCGATACGAAACGCAACCTCCCCAAATTTTGGAAACGGGGAAAGGCAGTATATATATATATATATATATAATTTAAATTTATATTAGAATTTAGGACATTTAAGAAATGTTATGTGAAATCATACAAGTTTAAAACATACATGAAAAATCATAAATTCAAAGCATAAACTATTACAAATTTACAAGTTACAACACATTTAGTCATGAATCGTCATTGATAACAGACACAATGAAAATAGCAATATTAGAATATCCAAAACCAGCTTTTATTATATATCAAAATCTCAAAATCAACCTTTATTATATATATCAGGCTGCAAGTACAATAAAGTCAAAAGACTCGTACTCATTATCAAAATCCTCATCAAATATAGCAGCAGAAGCATGCTCAGCAGTGGACAATGTAGCTGAAGAAGATGTTTGGCCAATTCCACTTCTATGATCCTGGTCCTCAATATTCAAGGCAGCAAGAGAGAGATCCAAATCATGATTTTCTGGATCCACATCCCACTCCTTAGAAGGACCATTGCCATATTCTGGACCCCTACGAGATGCAAGCCGAAGGTTGAAGTGCACATAAACAAGCTCTGTTGCCTTTTGTGAGCCCAACCTGTGGCGCTTCACAGAATGAATAAAACCATAGGTGCTCCAATTCCTTTCTGTTGATGAAGAGCTTGCCACCTATGAAAGGAGGCAAATGGCAAGGTTTTGCAAATGTACACCATTTGCTCCATGACAAATCCACCACCTAACTGGATTCATGGTGCTTCTCTCCTCCAAAGATGATATATCTAAATAATCATCTATTCCTGCAGCAAAACTGGCAAATTATTCCTTCACCTCCCTGTGTAGATGAGCTGGAAAAATTCTCATAAGGGTTTTTTTCACCCCATTAGCCACCTCTCTATCCTTATGGGGTGCCTTCCTCTTCCCATTGCTTTGAGCAATAAGTTCCTCATCATAAAATTTTAGGTTCAAGGCATGTTCTAAAGTATGCAATGGAGTGTTGAAATTGTTCCACCTGTCAACAATGATTTTCTTGATTAATTCGGCAAAATGACCATCTACAAACAAAAGCTGTGGAGACTCTTGTGAAATGATTTCCATAGTTTTCTCAACCATGGAATCCATGCCATCATATACTTCTCCTAAGAAAGGTTGGTCGGTGTCAGCATTCCGAAGAAGCTCAAATGCAGGGGTTGTGAACATTAGCAAGAAATCTATCTTGCTCCACCAATCCTCATCAAGGCACAATCTACGCACCGTAGATCCCCGCTTTGAATCTTCCTGTCTCCACTCAGCTCAAAGTTGAATCACCACCATAGACACTAATGCTTGCTTAACCTCAACAAGGCAGCACAACATTATCAAGTTTGAGGCATATCTTGTCTCAGCAACTTTTAACAACTCCAATTTGGAGTACCCTCAAAATATTACTTGAGACTGGTGGTGGTTGGTGATGAATTTAACAATTTCCCTTCCTTCCCCTGTGAATTCCTTTATCCATGGAACTTTATTGTCGATCTCCTCTAAGATCATATTCAGATTGTGGACAATGCAGGGTGTCCAAAAGATGTGGCCATACCTCCCCTCAATAATCAAACCTGTAGCTTTGCATACCGGTGCATTATCCGTGATAACTTGCACCACCCTGTTAGAACCAACTTGTTCAATCGATTTGATAATGACATCAGCAATGAATTGTGCATCTTTTACCTCTCCTGAGCAGTCTTCCACCTTTAGAAACATTGCTCCTTTTAGTGAAGTGGCAATGATATTTATCAATGGTCTACGCTTTGTATCTGTCCATCCATCTAAGACTATGGTAACCCCAGAGCTACTCCAAAAAGAACGAATTGGTGATAACACATCCTCCACAAGATCCTTCTCATTTTTTTAGAAGCTGAGTTCTAACTTTCTCATAGTTGGGCCCCTTGTACCCTTGAGGATCTTTGTTAACTGCCCTTATCATATCTTGCCAGTAAGGGGAGTGAACAACATTGAATGGGAGACCACATGCATAGATGCATCGAGCCACTCTGGAATCAACTTATTCTCTTCCTTGCACATTCACCAATTTAGAAATTTTTCTATCTTGAACTATACCGGATGCCCCTCTGGATGGTGGTTGTTCTGGTTGTTGAGTGCCTCTTCTCTTCCTTGCTTAATTACAATCCTTGGCTCAATGTTTGCTGGATTTTTAGCTTGACTAAGATCATCATGCTTTCTTTTAATTGCATCAACCAGATCTTACTCTCTTTGATATTCCCTGCTTGCCATAGGGTCTGATGTTTTCATGCAACCTGCAATCCCCTGTCCTCCTCCAAGCAAAAGATGTGTCTTCACTCTTGGGTAAAAGCCCTTGTAAGAATTATTGCAAAGAGTACACTGCCATTCCCATGAGCCACCACCTCCACATCTTTGCAGCTTCTCAACATGCCTCCAAAGAGGATAATATTCAGCCCTTGGGTTGGCCTTGGGGTTTGCACTTGAACCTTGGATGGAAGAAGCCATTGCTGCAAAAATATTAAAAAAACAAATCTACAAATAAAAAAACGTTTTTTATAATTTTGGTAGCATAAACCCTCGAAAAATAGACAAAAGAATGGGAAAAAACCAAGAAATTGAATGCTTCTTACCCAAATTATTTTTTTGTAGCTGAAGCTACCCCAAAATGCCAAAAAAACAAGAGAAATATGGTTGTAGCTAAGCCAAAAACCAAGAATGTCGTAGTTGGAAACTTTGCACTCCAAATCTGCTTTTCAAATCTCTTTCTCTTGCTACTAAAATCTCCTTTTCTCAATGGTGAAAGCACCCAAGCTGAAGCACTACTCTCTTCCTCCTTTCTCCTCGCTAAAATCGCTCTTCTCCAAGTGAAACGACTTGCTCAATTCGTGTAATGAGAAAATGAGGCGAATCACCTTTTTATAAGTTTAGAAAGCCATTTAGAAGCATCCAAGAGACAAATAGAATAATTAAAATAATATTACATGGCACGAAAACCGAGAAAATTAAAAAAAAAAAACAACAACAAGTTAAGTCGCAGTTTTGGGAGGAAACACGGCCATACGGCTGGGAAACGCGTTTCTGACCGTACTGGAAACGTTTCCTATACGAGAAACATACCAATATGGTCGGAAACGCGTTTCTTGGCCGTACAGTACACGTTTCAGCGTTTTCACTTCGTTATTTTGCAGAAACAGGCCTTAGACCCACGTTGGTGTGGATGCTTTGAATTGTACATGCACAGACTGTGTATGATCACCCTGTTGACAACCTCTGTTTGGCCATCAATTTGGGGATGGAAAGTTGTGGACTTGGAGAGCTTGGTGTTTAGCATTGACCAGAGGCTGGAACAAAATGTGCTAAGGAACCTGATGTCCCGATCTGAGGAACCTGCAAGTCCTCGAGAGATGTATCCCTTGGATCCCCATGCCTTGGAGAGGCACTCGTGTTACCCTCCACAAGTCGTTGTGGTTGGACCAATGGATTCTCCTCAGACTGTGTAGCAAAAGGCATCTCCCGGGATTTCCTGAAGGCCCTTTCCTCCATGAACTTCACATCCCATCGTACTACAATCTTCCTGCTCTCAGGCATGTAAATGCAGTAAGCCTTTGCTCGCTATATCCCACCAGATATCCTTTTTCCGCAGTCTTATCCAGTTTCTTCCTCTTCTCTTCTTCGGGCTCATGACAATATGCCACACTGCCAAAGATCCTAAAGTGGCTCACTTCAAGCTTGCTGCCAGTGAAGACACTTTCTGGAGCGATCTTACCCAATGCGTTGTGAGGAATACTGTTCTATACATAGGCAGTTGTATTACAAGCTTTAGCCTGTAGGAATTTGGGCATGTCTTTCTCATACAACAATTCCTTTGCAACCTCGACAATAGTTCTAATATTTCTCTCTGCAATTCCGATATGCTCTTAATTATATGGAGCGGTTCACTCTCTTTTGATGCCTTCCCTTGCGCAAAACTCTGTGAAGTCTTGATCAATTTATTCTCCACCATTGTCTGATCGCAGTGTCTTGATCCGCTTTCTTGTCAAATTCTCCACTAGAGCTTTAATCTCCTTGAATCGATCAAAGACTTCATCCTTGGTCTTCAAAAAGTAGATCCAGGTTTTCCTAGAATGTTCATCAATAAAGGTGACGAAATATTCAGCACCACCAAGAGCTCTAGTGGACATTGGTTCGTAGATTTCTGAGTGTATTAAGCCCAACACACTCTTAGCCCTATTGTTGCTTCCATGGTACGATTCCTTGTCATACTTTCCCAATACGCACCCTCTGCAAACATCGTCTCGCTTAGTGCTCAGTTTTGGAACTACGATGACAGTCTTCTTGAGAATTCTTAACGCCCCATGGTGCAAGTGCCCCATTCTCCTGTACCATATCTCATTCAAATCCTTCTCATTAGTGCTACCTATCAGTGCCATTAGGGATTCGAGCTGTAACTTGTAGATTTTATTGCTCCTGACTCCAATTTGTGCCTTCTTTTTCCAACTCGGGTGTTTGAAGATACTCTATTGCCAATGAAGTAAATGTCATAGCCTTTGTTTTGAAGCTGTGTCACAGAGAGTAAGTTCATCCCCAAACCAGGCACATGCAGCACATTGGTGGCCCGAAGCTTATTACCAGCTTATGTTTGAAACACTATGGTACCTCTTCCAACAAGGGTACATTTCGCCTTATTGCCCATGGTGATTTTAAAGTTCATCTGCTCTTCTTGGTAGTTTGAGAAACATTTTCGCACTCCTATCATGTGAGCAGAAGCCCCACTATCAATATACCAGATCTTACTAGAAGCAGAGCTTGACACACAAGAAAATCTTCTTCCAATCTGGATGCCAAAACATAAACATCATGATCCATCTGTTCTTTCATGTTTTCCTTCTTCTCTGGAGAACTGCGTGAACCCTTCCGAGTTGTTGCAGCAATGTCGGATCTACGTTCCATCGTCGGTTCTCTGCTCCCGTTACTCATCTTTGCTCTGATACCATGTGAAAATTTCATTCCTGAAATACTTCTGCAGTGATAGATTTATTTCTCCTACTTATTATTTCCAATAAGTTATTTACAGAATTCTTCTAGTAAATTTCGAAATAAATACTATTGCAGCATTCAATCAAGTATATGCAAAGAATAGAACATTAAGAAATACAAGCATAAGAATCAATCACATATACACACTTATTTTTGGACAATTGTCCCCGGAAAAACCCAATGCGGGAAAACCGATGTAGCAAATGAGGTTTTATATATTATTCTTCAACAATAAAATTCTTTACAAGGAAAAGACTGGCAGACTTCTTTAGAAAACACTTGAGATAAATTCTCACGAAGGCACAGGAGAATTTCTAACACTCGGAAGACTCACAGCTTCCCTCTACATCCCTCTGCGTGTCTCTCTACACAGTGCTTGCATGATACTGCGTCACTCTGCGTGGGCTCTTTGCATTGCTGCTTTGCGCTGCCTTCTCTGGCCTTTTGTGTCCTTTCCTCGACCCCTTGTCACTGCTGACTCCCTCTACTTCTTCCCTGCAACTCTCCCTTCGAAAGCAAATTCTATTCTTTCAAAATCAAATTCCTTCGGGTTACTGAGTGTATGTCCAACTTGCTTTCCAAATGACCCTCGAGCCTTCTTTTATAATGTTCTCATTGATGAATCAACGGCCCAGATTAGAAGTCTAATCAATGGCCAAGACTAAAACTTGACTTGATCTTTGTTCTCTAGAAGATTCACACTCTGTTTTATTAATACCGATTAATTATTTAATTTCCCTATGTTTAGACTTAGGAACTCCATTAAAATAAGTAATTATTTTAATAAAACATAAACCAAGTGGAATTTCCACAAACAGTTTTTGGGTTCTTTGGAACACTGATGTCCAAACCTCCTTATAAGTTTTGAGACTTGGAACACTTTCCGATGCTACAAAAATCAACACATGCACCAGAATGTCAAATTTAGTATGAGACAGAGACTTCGTTGCCTTGATAAGGCCCCAGTCAAAACAAGACTTCGTTGCTACTAAGCATAGAATCAATCCAAACCTTCGATGCTTTTTCAAATGTTTCTTGTACCATACAGAGACTTATATCCACAAAACTCACTGCCCAGATAGGAACTTGTGTCAACTCAGAGAAAAGGGAGAGAAGGTTGTCAACTAGGGTGGAATCTTTCACCACTTAAATTGACAAGGGTAAAGGGGTCTTAAAACCCTCAGAGCCTTAGGCTCAAGAAAAAGTTAAAACAGAGATAAATTGATCCACAATGATGCCCAAAATGAATTCATACCTCTCATATTTATAGATTTCCTAGAGGGACCTTTTCTTTCAAAATAATTGAGTAAACTTTACTTCAGGCCCCAAGTTTTTGGTTTTTTTTCCCAGTTACCCCAAAACTTTCCCAATAGTGAAGACTTTTGGGGTTTTTTCCCCTTTATGGAGGACTATAGCCTACAGGGATTGATAGGCTACTTCGTCCGATTGAATAATTAATTTCTTGGGAACATTACATGACCTATATCATCTTCACTGGATATTGAACAAAAATTATACCATCTGGAATCTGGATATATCCAACATGTACATCACAGCAACACTGGGTGAATGCAATAGAATCAACTGTGTATCAAATGCAATAGACTCAATGCTTCAGATCACAACCGATAACTACCAAAAAGGCAAGGACTATGCTGCTATGCAACTATTCAACTTGTTTTTTTTATCACATTCGCACTAGGACAAACTACCATATGTTCCTTGTTTATAGGAGACATTAAAGATATTGACAAAATGAAAAGATAACCGACCAAAGAACTAACAAAAGGTTTGTATACAGTCATGAAATTGTTGTTACCTAAATTTCAATAATGTCTTTATCATTTACAAATCACATATACATATAATATATTATAATGTTGATGTTGGTCAGCTCTGTGAAGGTTGGGCTCTGAACTGTGAAATCTGTTTAAGTTTCTTGATAGGTGATCTTAGCATTTGAAAATTATTGTTCTGGATTGAGAGATCAGTTATATATGGTTCGATGGGTGCAGTTGGAATCACAGAGATCTGACGTGAAAATAGAGATCTGATTTGTTTAGTGAACCAATGGGTTGCCTCCAGCATTTGTGAAGAAGGGGAAGAGAGAGAGAGGTCTGCTTTACATCAACTGTTGACAGCCCTGGTGCTCTTATGAACACAACAGAAGCAGAGTTTTAGAAGTTGAGATTGGTGAAGAAAATATATAGGGAAGTTGGAGATATTGTGAGTGTTAGTTGACGGGTGCTGCTCATCAAAGAAGAGAGTTTCCATGGGACTAATGCTTTTCCGGGCAGTTTGTATGAATAGAGGAATAACATAGTTTGGGGATATATCAGAATGCAGGACACTGCTGCTTCCACATCTACACAACATCAGTCAACAAGTGAAAAGTTTTCAAGTTCAGCAGCACCAGCCCCATTTAGACAAGCCAAAGATGGTATGTCCTGTTAGTTTAGGTTAGGCAATAGATGAGTGGTTCTAACAATATTCTAATAAGTATTTAGTAGTGACCCATCTATACCCGCTTTTGATATGTACCTCCAGCTTGCGAAACTTTCAATACTTTGAGAGCTTGAAATATGTTTCCTAAATCTTTGAAAGCTGGAGGTTCATATCATACCTAGGTTTAGATGGGTCTATGCTGATATCCATGGTAAATACCATCAATGCACCATGTACTGACCCATTTTTGATGTGAACTTTGGGTTGAAAAGCTTAAGGTTGCATGTCTGGCTTTTGATATGAACTCTGGATTGAAAAGCTCAAGGTTGCATAGCTGAACTCTGCAATATTTCAGTATTTGAATAGGTTAGGCTGAATCGTCTGGTTTATTGACAAAGGATCTATATCTAGGTAAAGGTCTCAAGTTCCATAACCCCCTGTGTGTTCTTATGCCACTAAATAAGGAATCAAAATGACAATTAGTAATATTGGGTACCTTGTTGGATACCCCAGTATGGCCTTTGGTTAAGATCCATATCCATGTTTAAGAGATCTGAGTTATATGTGTGGGAGGGTGGGTGGCCCTTTTCTTTCTATATGTTCCCGAAAATTCTTTTCAAATCAGCTTACCCATGTATGCTATGAACAGATTGCTTAGGAACAGAGTGTATGCCCAGCAGGCAAGAGAAAGAAAGAAAGCATACTTAAATGATTTAGAAACAAGGGTTAAGGAGATTGAGCACAAGAAGCTCAGATTTAGAAGAAAGGCTTTCCACTTTGCAGAAATAAAATCATATGCTTCGACAGGTACAACCCACTATCTTAGCTTTGTTATTTTTTTTACTTCTGTGGTCTCATTTTTAGTCTTTGAAAAGGAGCCTTTATGGTATATTTGCTTCTTTTTGTTGTTTTCTATATTTGGTGGATGGGCATTCCTAAATCAGTGTCATATCCCGTCCTCAAAAGGGATCTGACACTGATTTCTGATGCATTTCTCAGTGCCATATCATTTTTAAAGAAGTAGCATGTACAATTAAAATAACCTTCTAAATTGTGTGAGTGTACAGTTTTAAAAGTAAGGTCTGATCTCTGACATTTTCAGATTGCAATTTTTATGTTCATGGTAGTAACAATTTTTACCACCATAAAGTTGATGTAAATATACTAGTCATGCAATGAATTCCAATGCATATAAAAGCAACTGAATATGAAGATGCCACTTACAAATAAACTAGATTTGCAATGTTCAAGAACATCATAAGACGTAGTCTGTCCTTTGATCCAGTTTTGTTGAAAACAAAAACCACCAGAACAAGCTTCAACATGAGCAGTAAGCCTAACTGAAAACCAATAATCAATCTCAGAAATCTCTGTCATTGGTAGTGCTCATCTTCATCCCTGTGCATCCCCGTTAGGGGGGTCCATGCCGTGATGTGCTTCATTAGCAGCAGGATCATTTTGAGGAGCTGCCTCAGCTCCTTGGGTGGTCTCTTCCACAGGAGAAGCAGCACCACTGGCCAGAAAAAACATCAATTAATGAAGAAGGAAGTCCATTAGTTGTAAAGTTCACACATCTCAATCAAGCTCTTCGTTTCAAGTGGAGATATAAAGAACCAAGGGGCAATAACATGGAGAGTCACAGTGTGCCAGAAAAATTTAAGGCAGAAACTTCGAACCACAAATCTTTTACCACTTTCAAAATTAAAGAAAGATATCCCCTCACTAAGCAATTGGAAGGTAAGACAATGACCTTGCTTACCTTCATTAGAAAGTAAAACTGGGGATGCTGGTGGAAAGCTGGTAGGAAAGTTAGTTTCCCGAGTTAGACAAGTTGGTCATGTGAGGTCTTAATAAGGGTAGGTTGGAGCTGGGGTTTAAGGGCGAACACACCTGACTAGTAGATGCCAGAAATGAATCCCCCAATAAATAAGTAAAACAAAATCACTTTTGGTGGAAGTTCTGGGGTCTTGAATCCAAAAACGAATTAACCAAACCCTACGATGAAGACACATCACATTGCATCAAAAATTCATTAAATTCAAGCTGAATTTTTCACATTACAGTCAGTGGTGAGGAAATACCTGGAGGAGGGCACTGTGTAAGCAATGGGATATTGATATTAGGCATGTTTTCCAAAGATCAATACAAGGAATAAATTCCAGTGCAAGCTCTGAATTATTGCAATTTCCATCTTTTACTTGGCCAGTGAGTATAAGATATAAAACCAATCAATAGCATTTACAGTACTGCACAAATCAGACATTCAAAACAAGCACAATGGTAACAGATAACAAGCTGAGGGAAAACACCTTTTGTTTGGAGACCACTTCCATATAATGAAACACACCAGCTCTTACTTGCATGTGGACCAAAATACACAGACACAAATTTTCTCCAGAAATCAATGCTATTATCCTGGGCGGAAATGAATATGCCCAGCTTACTGTGAAATGTCACCAAACATAAATATCAAGCTCTGCATGCATATTCTATGCTAAGAGGTCTACAGAAAATCATTTGCATGTCTGAGTAAGTGCTTACTTCAGGCCAATGTTGCTGATGAAACACGTACCGCATCAACCGCCGGGCACACATTCCAGGCTCATATACAGGTGATTTTGCAGGGGGGGCAACTTGCAAATCTGCTGCAGAAATTGCTGTAATAGTTGCTGTTGTAATTGAGATCTTTGTTGTGGAAGTGTGTAAACGCTGCTGATGCTGCTGCAGAATATGTTGCTGCTGATGTTGTATGAGATTCATCTGTGCTGCTTGAAGCTGTATTTGTTGAGATGGATGCCACGAAAGCTGCAAAAGCTGCTGCTGTCGTAGATGTTGCAGAAACAATGATGAGTAGAGTCTCCAATGAAAGAATCCTGGATATCATGCACACATTGAATGAATAGAGTCTCCAATGAACAAACCCTAGATATCGTGCACACAATTGGGAAAGGGTGTACCATTTTCAAAGCATTCCTTAATGTATTTAAACCCTTCTCTGCCACATTTGCACTCTTCTTTCCTTGGTTTAATCTCAGTCTGACGGCAAAGACTCATACAGTATCTACTATCCGTCCAGGTCATAAACATGCCTTCAAATGACGGTAAATTTCTGAACCCGTCTGCATGGCCTCTATAAATGAAGAAGCTCCAACAGGTAGAATCATAAACTCATGCATTACCATGAACAGACCATGACCTCCGTTCAGATTATTATCTAGATACCTCGAAAGACTGATGTAGACACGTGCCCCACATGCAACACCTGCTACTATTTGTTTCAGAATAAATCTATGGTCAAATGAAAAAATAAAAAATAAAAAAATTAACGTTTGGGTGGTGGGCATGGGTGTGCACGTAGGCTTTGATGCAATCCATGTGCCTCCACTGCATGGAGTCCATTACTTTACATTTTATAAACACTGTAATATGCTAAGGCTCTGTCTGTCTGCCATTTTTCTGTTATGAAGAGCTTGAAGAGGCGACCAGCTTCTTCAATGAAAAGAGAGAATTAGGAGACAGGGTATTTGTCTCTGTTTATCTGGGAAATCTCTGGGATGGGCATCTCGTGACAGTGAAGTGCAGTGCAGATACTGGCAGTTACAGTCCATAGAATAAGCCTAGGGTAGTGCAACCACTCAACACTGCAAAATCGACCAAGTGCTTAAGTTGCGCTTTCTCTCCCTCCCACGTGATTTATAGTTAAACATTCTGGTAGGTTTCACCATGGCATAGAGGAGTCTCTGCAAACTGTGCCAAAAGAATTATTGGAAAAGAAGGGGCTTCCTTCAGTGCAGGAGACATCAAAGGGTTTTGAAGACCAAGAAGAGACTCCGAGCACTGGATTATCCTATGCAATGTTTTCAGTAACATCTGAGGTTGGACCCTCTTGGTAACTCATTCCTTCCTGAAGCCCTGTGTGTCTGTATGCAATATTGTGATTTGTGGACCACCTAGTTATGGTATGCTGCTGCTTTAAGGTATGATCATGCATTTATTATTCTTCACTGAATCCCTTGATTTATTGCCGGAAGGGTTTCTGTCCTTTGGATTCACTGAATTCCTTGATGGGCATCAACATTTGTTGTGTAACAACTTTCTAAATTCCTTGATGGGCATCGGCATTTGTCATGTGACAGTTTACTCTACTTGTTCATTAGTTGATTAATATGTTCATTAGTTCATTAGTTTCTCTGATTGTTCGTGGAAATACCTAAGCGCTGACAAATCATGTGTTCCTTCTGAGCTCTCACCTTTCCAACACAAATTCAGCATACTGAATTTGCACTCTACAGTACCCACAGGTGCCATTCTTCCCTCAGATCCTGAGCGACAAGGACTCACCAAAAGAATGCCACTCTCGAAAGAGCAGTGTAAATACCCAATCTCCTCGGGTGTTTAAAAATTTTAGGCACAACCTTCTGAATCCAAAATGAGGGTGAACTTTTATTTTTCTGTTTGAAACATAATATTAATGCACTTTTCATATCATGTTAAATTAGAACCAGTAAGTACTTTTTCTGGCATGTAAACAAACTTACTTAAGCCACTGCTTCAAGTAATCCATCACTGGTAGGCATTACAATATTCACGGTTGTATCAACTTCTTTATACAACTGTAGGAAATTCTGATCTGCTTGACTGAACAAATTTGAAACTAACTTGTAACCCAAGATAGAATTTTCTCTACTCAATTTGCAGCGGGATGGGAACAGAAATAAGTAATAACAAAGTCACACAATATCAAAAAACAATTTTTCTAGGGGACCCAACTAGGAAAACCCTCTGCTTGATTGAGAATTTTATTAATAGAAGAATGAACAATAGATCTCTTACAAAAACAATCATGTTTCAATAGAAACCAATCTGGTTTTCTCTGTTTGTAACTTTGTACTAAACTGAAACACCTACAAGACTCTGATCCCTGCTTCCCTATTTCCTTGCGCAAATCCCAAGGAAATTCTCCTATAAATTTGCGCACAAGCCTCTCTTGGTATGCTGATCCTCTCACAAGCTCACAAACACAAATATGTGTTCTCTATTGCCTTGTCTCACCAACTCGTGCTCACAAAACAATGAATAACAATGTGCCTTGGTCCTCCTTTTAAGCTTTTCAAATAGGCTAAATCTGGGAAGTCTTTATTTTAGGAAATCGAACTGTTGGTTGAAGAGTTAACAAAGGCTATCAAGCTGTTGTAACTCATCCTGCCTTAATTTAGAAGTTAAGGCTCCCTGAGCTCATCCTTTCCCAAATTAACTCGCACTAGAAGACAACAATTGAGCCTTCCACATCTGCACTAGTCAAACTGCTTCATGCACATGTCCTAACTTTTAGAAATTCGCCCTAAATTTTAAGAACTCATCCTAGTTTATAGGAATTAGCACCTAAGTTAAATGAATTGGTTCCTACCTTACAGGGACTTGTGCATGGTAAGGAAAAACTGCTTCTGGTCTCTTTGACTAAGGCACAAATCAAAGAAGGACCTTTCTCACTACTATTTTCAACAACAACCACTGTTGACAAGGTTTATGGAACAAGAATCTTTTCTCATTATTTCTTTTCTCCTTGATATCATGCTTGCAAGTATTTATCCAACAAAATAATAAGAATTCAATCATAAAAGTATCTTTCTATTGCATTTCTATTATTTATTTTACTTTCAGTATTGCCAACAAGAGCTCATACAACTCTTGCAATTTCATTATTTAAATTCTCATAATGCCAACAAGAGCATAAATATGTAGTTCAAGACAATCAGCAGCAAATTATTGAAGAACTTAAAGTCGCACAGATGGTATGGTTGCTCATGTGGATAAAATTTTGGATACATATATTTCACACTTATACTGTAGCATAAAAAGCAAAGTTAAACCATGTAAATAAAATGCCTATGATCACTTGACTCATCACAAAATGTTCTTGAGCTTATATGGCTCAATCAAGGAAGAATGTATTCAACAGGGATGACAAACAAGTGAAATCCGTTTCCTTTTTTTTAATTAAAGCAATTTATCATCATGCTGAACATCATGGGTATCAATATCACTCATGGAAGTTCTGAGCTCGATCACTCTTTTGCAGGCCTACTTCAGTTTATTGTGCATGTTAAGAGCTCTGCTCGGGCAGGACTGACTCTCTCAGAAATAGACACAGAAGTAGATGAAGCAGCGCCAATACAGGGGCTCAAGGTCATTACTTACAAAGAAGCAATGGTCGACAGCAGTGACAGTGCTGCCAAGTCTAGGACAGTCAGAGATGAATTTCCTGAGAAAGATTGAATGAAGAAATTACAGACATTTAAGCTACGATGAGGAACATATGCATGATCTTGGTGGTGAATGTAACTATCCAGGTGTGTTGAGAAATGTAATTAGTATCGGTCTTCATAATTGTATATGAGTTGTGATGTAATTTATTTGTCAAAATAAAGAAAGAAAAAATTATTGTGTAAAAGAAAAATTATTTATAAGCATGGGTTTCATGTTTTATTTATTTTATTTCTAGGTCAAAGCACCCATTGTGTGCTTCTAGAGTTTATTTCATGAGTCATTGTCCATGTCATCTTGTCCTAGACCCTTCTTGGGCTTATTGTATCAAAGAAGAAATTTAGTTTTGAGTCAAAAATGAATTTTGTGCCTCCACCAAGTCGGCCTGCCCTCCAGTCGAGTCGGCCTCAAAAGGAAGCTACAACCATTGTAAATAGAAGTGCTACTCAACCTCATTTGTTCACTCACTCAAGCAAGTTCGATCTGCAGTTTGTAAAGTTGAAAAAGGTGCGAAGAAGTCTAGGAAAGAAGGAGAAAACCCTAAGCGAAGGAGGAACCCTGGCAAAGGAAGAAGACTACTTTTGTCTTGATTTTGCCTTACGTGTGCGAAATTACTAGATTGCAGAAGAGGGCTGAAATTGCAGATCTGCAGTAGGACCGAAATACAGATGCAGGAGGGCCGAAATCTGAGTTTGATGCAGGATTGAAACAGTTTGACTTATGTTGACTTTTGGAGTTTGGCTAATCATCTTGGGAAGCTGACTTGGTGGATTGGAGGAGGTCAATGTCTTGGTCAAGGGTCTTGGTTGTCTCATTTGATTTGTTTATAAAGTAAGAGGAGAATTTCTGGGTCTTCCCCTAGGAGAGTGGTTTTTGCCTTGGCTGAAAGCCTACAACCTGTGTCCTTGATCTTCGTGTTTATGTTTTGGTAGTCGCTTGATGATAAAAAGATAAGAGAAGACATAAAGAAATTAAAGAAGATAAATAATTATCACAAGTAATTATCAAGATAAGAAAATCTTTTTGCCATTATGATTTTCCAACATGGTTTCAGAGCTAAGGTGAAGTAAAAGAAGAAAAAGGCAGATTGAAGATCCCTTAGTAAGGGTTCAAGAAAGGATTTGAGGAAAAAGAAAAAGAAATTATGGACTCTTGAAAATGTTGAAGGAAGGAAGCCTTGAAAGACCACAAACCTGGGCTAGAAGAATGAAGAAAGAATAGGTGTCGAGAAGCACTCTTTAGGCATCATTTGTCATCATTTCAAGGAATCTAAATAGCAAAGATAAAATCAAAAGATCTTGTGAAGAATACCTTCAAGGCAACACTACAAGGTACATATAAAATGTTCATTTGTGAATTTTTTGTTTAAAGTTCCATATATAAATATGCATTAGGGTTTTTGAGCCTAGGATTTGTAGTCTTATATTTGTTGAAGATTTTTGAATATCTAGGATCATTAACCCAAGATGGATATTAAATTATAGATCCCTATTCAAAAACCCTAACCTTATTCTATTTTTTTCCCTCATAGAAACCCTAGCCTTTGGTCTCTAGGGTTTGTAGGTGGTCTAGGAAGATATAGCAATCCCTACTGTGGGTAGAATTAAGTTTGAGATTTAATCCCTAGTGTTGATGTTTCGAAAGGTATCATCACGAGACTTAGGGTTTGGATCTAGAAACCCTACGAATTTTTCCTCTATAAAGATTCCATAGATTAATGAAATGGTCTCCATGCTTCTGTACTTGTATATTTTGCTTGATGGTACTTGTTAGTAAATTTTGCAGGCACTTAATAAGTAAGATATAATGATCTTATGAAGAGTATGATGAATAAAGACTTGATAATCAAGTTAGATCCTTGGGCACTCTAACTCATATGGAGATGGATCATAAAGGTGTTATTACTGTCACAAGATGGCATGGAACACTATAAGAACTAATGTATTGAAAATACGAAGAGCGAGAAGAGAGAAAGAGACCAAGCTACTATTGCACCAAGGAAGACCAAAACCAAGGACTCTGAAAGCAAAGACTTATTCTATTAAGTCTTTAGGGATATTATCCCTTGTATATACTTTGCTTATAATATAGGATATTGTTTTTAGGTCTTATAAAGTTTCTCTTATGTTTAAACCTTTCCTTTTGATTTCTAAGGTTTATAGATCTAATATGTTTTATTAAAAGGTTCTTGAGTTGTTTTGATAAAGAAATCCCTCACAAAGCTAGATTGATGTAAGATCAAGAGGGAGCTTCCCACCATTTTACAAAAGATAAGCATTTTGTTCTACATTTCTTTTCTTTGTTGACTTCCTTTATCTGTCCAGATTCATTTTGTGCTCGTTTATAATCCTTTCTCTTGTGTTTCCCTTGGAGGGAAAGATTGCAGGTATACTCTAAAAGAATGCTTGCATTAAGGATTATGGCCAGAGTCTAAGAGAGACTTTAAATAGGAAGAAAGAATCTCTGTTGTAGAGGGAGCCCTTCAATAGGAAATCCTACAAGATTTGTAAAAGGAGCAACTCAAGGTATGTTTAAAATTGCAAAATTTGTTACAGATATTCCTCATATAAGAAGGTATGATCATTTTGTCTTGCTCTATATTACTAACTCTCTCATGTCTAGGGTTTTGAATCATCAAGATTCTTATTTGTTAGGGTGATTTAGATTAAATCAACCCTTGTCATACTCTTTATCTTTTGTTCACTTTGGTAAAACCCTAACCTTTAGGGTTCACTATATAACCCTAGCCTTTTGATGCTTAGGGTATGTTGATGTTAATAATGATACCATAGCCTTTTAGGGTTTTTTGATGATATCTAGAACATATGAGGAAACCCTAGCTATCTAGGATTTGATGAAATAAGATTTATGACAAAACCCTTGCTAGAAATTTATCCTAGGAATGAAACCCTAGGTATATATACCTTCATATAATTAAAACCCTATCTTAGTTATTGTACATCTGATTATAAAGTTTTGATGGTTATATGTAGGGTTTACGACAAAACCCTAGTAGAGATTGATGTAAGATTCTAGAAACCATAGATGTAAAATGTTTTTTCTATAAGTAAAATCCTAACTTGATTTAGTTGTTGATATCTAAGGTTTTGTTTTGATGATGAAATCTAGAGTTTGAAACCCTAGCAAAGTTTTTTGTAAAAGTTTAGGACGTGAAGGGTATAACCCTTGCTGATTAGAAACCTAACCAATCCTAGGTTTTGGATATCTTTGATTTCTTAACCCTAGATGCTCCCATTGTAATGACATGCTAACCAAATATTGATAAAGTTAACTTCATGCTCTTGTATATAAATGTTTGTGCTTGGTTGTACTTGTTAAAGATTTGCAGGTACATAATCTTCAAGATGTTGAAGATACTTACATACCCCATACTTGATGATGACTTGATAAAAAGGTTGAGCATGATGGAAAGAGGAAGTTGTAAGAATCTTAATGGCATTAAAGTCCACAATGCACATTGTTAATTAATAGATGACCTGTGAAGATAGAAGAAATGATATTCTGAAATATTGAAGTTCTTCGATAATATGATGATGCGAAAGAAAGACAGTGTATGGATGAGTTGTTGATGGATCTATCCCCTAATAAAGAAGAAGCCTGGAAAGTGTATATCTCCCCAATTAAGAGGGAGAGCATATTGTGATAGCTATAGTGAAGACCATGAAGAAAGAATGAAAATCGGAGAATGGCTAAAGCACTACAAAATGATTATTCATGATTAATGAAGTTGTGAACAAGAATTGGATGTTTTGGAAAGTGATTAGGCTGAGTTTGGTGTTGTCGGAGAAGTAGAAGAAGGTATTAGAAAATCATAAAGGCAAAAAGATTCTCTTATATTGATAATTACTTGTGATATTCTTGTGGACTTATTATCTTCTCTTTATGTTCTTCTTTTATCTTTGTTTCATCAAGCAATCATCAAAACAAAAACATGAATATCAACGACACCAAATGTAGGCACTCAGCCATGGCTAAAACCCCTCTCTAGGGGAAAACCCAGTCAAACTCTTCCATTAATCAAATTGAGATAGACCAAGACCTTAGACCTAACCAAAAGACCTTCCTCCTCCACCAAGTCAACCTTCTAAGATGATTCAGCAAACTTCAACAGTCTCTTCCTGTTCAGCAACTTCAACCTAGCAACAATATAGAATTTCGGACCCCAACTTCAAAATTTCGGCCCTACTGTAACCCTGCAACTTTGACCTCCCCAGCAAATTCAGAATATTGCACGTGTGAGTCAGAGAGAGAGAGAAAAAAAACTTCTTCTTGCTTGACAAATGTCTCCTTCTCCTTCACTAGGTTTTTCTCTTCCTTCTTGGGAATTCCACACTCTTTTTCTGCCTCCAGCTACTGCAGATCGAACTTCTTGTGAACATACTCCAAATGAGTCGAGTTTTTGCCCTTTTATAGTACATTTTTCCTCCCTAATTAATTTGACTTCTCCAGGTTGAGGCCGACTAGGTGGAGGCGGCCTAAATGACCTATTTTACATAAAAATAGATTTCTTTCTTGATATATGAAGCCCAATAAGGGTCTTTTACATATTGACAAAGACAAGTACTCTTGACATAAACCCTATAAGCCTACAATGGAGGCTTTGACTTAAACACATTTGACTCAAGCATGAATCCCATGCTTTAATAAGTCAATTTCTTTTATAATAAAATTATTGTTTCTTTCTTTTGACAAATACATTACATCATGACTCAAATACAATTATGAAGACCGACACTAGTTACATTTTTCAACACTCCCTCTTAACTAGGGAGGTATTCATAATTACATACATACAAAGGTACAGGGAAGATCTCAAAGTGACATACTCTATGAAGAGTTCACAGCACACATAGTGCTACAGATTAGATACCTGACCAAGGTACTCTAATCGGGTAGAACTAAGGTGTACTCAAGCTTTAGCCACTCTAGGTACCATCGAGCTTTTAAGCTCTAACACCAACCCATGGATCTAGATGTGTATCCAAGGCCGAAGGTCCATGAACAACGCCACCCTCCCTACTTTGGGATCCAGACATCAACACATAGGCCAGCCAGATGTCCTCCCAAGCACCTTGTTTCCACAAGAAGCTTCATCTCTCCTTATCAACTAAATCACATATATATATCTACCACTCTAAGCATGCTTCAAACGTTCAAACTTTATAAAGAGATATCTTGCACAATCACAACCCTAGTCAATAATAAAAGTTCAAATATATATACAAGTAAACACAAACCTTTGAGGTCCTCAATCATTCTGATGCTACTTATATCATCATCAAGTTATCTAGATACAACTTGTCGAAAGCTTTCTTCTTTTACTTCTAAAGCCTCGGCACTTTTCAATTCTTTTGTTCGCAAATCCATCTATAGTACTTTCATTCGTTCTTTTTTTCAAGGTATTTATTATGATGGTCATATTATGTCCTCCCTCTCAACAAGGGAGATATACCTTTTCTTCTATCCAAGCTCCCTCTCAAATTAGGGAGATCAATAGCTACCTTCTTTTATAACATCGAAGAAACTTCAACCTTTCAAGGCTTCATTCTTCCTCATGGCATCAAGGTCATCTTAATCATCATCTTTGTAGCTTCCTTCATCGTGTTCACCATTATTATCATCTTTAATTACGAACATCTTGAAGATCATGTACCTCCAAGGCTTTAATAGCAAGTACAACCAAATACAAATATATAAAAGCATGAAGTCAATCAAAATCATGTTATTACAATGAAAGCATCAAAACACTCAAGATTTAGACATCAAATACCTAAACCTAGTTAAGTTCATAATCAGCAAAAGGTTACATCCTTTTATATTCTAGAATTTAACAACTTGCTAGGATTTTGTCATAAACCCTAGACTCTATCTTCGAGACATAAAGCCTTAGATATCAGCAACTCAATCAATCCAATCATAGTACTATACATCTAAGGTTTCGGTATTATACTTTTAGAATTACATGTGAAACTCTACTAGGGTTTGTTGCAAACCCTAGATTTTAATATCAATAAATGAAAACGATATCATCATGCCCTAGAATATCAAACTCTAAATTAGATTTCATCATCAATCAACATAGCATACTTGCAAATACATATCTAGGGTTTCATTATATCTCATTCCAATACTTATTAGGTAAACAGTGAACACTAAACATCAATATATCAAAGTTATATATACAACAATTTTGAACAGACGAGGGTTTCAATCATACGGAAGAATATACAACTAGGATTTCTTTCTTAGGATCTTACTAGAATTATAGCAAGGGTTTTGTTCATAAACCCTAATTCACCAAACGCTAAAAATCTAGGGTTTCATTATATAACCTAGCAAACCCTAAAGGACTAGGGTTTTTACCATAACAATATCAAACCCGAAACTTTAAAAGAATAGGATTTTTATCAATAACTCCTTAGTAGACTACGGTTTCATTATTAACATTGACACACCCTTAGTAACAACAGGCTACGGTTTTACAGTGAACCCTAAGGGTTAGGGTTTCATAAGAATAATCAAATGGCTAGAGATAGTATAACATAGGTAGATTCAATCTAATGATTAATCACCCTAACAAGAATCCTTGAGATTCAAAACCCTAGACATAACAATGTCAGTAACGTAAAGCAAATTTCAAAAGAGAATGGTCATACCTTTTCTGTGGAGAGTGTTTATTTTGTAGCATTGGAAAGTATTCCAAGTCTCATATTTTGGGAGGAGGCTTGGACATCAATATTCCATAGAACCCAGAAACTGTTTGTGGAAATTCCACTCGGATCATGCTTTATTAAAATAATTAATTATTTTAAAGTGATCCCTAAGTCTAAACTTAGGGAAATTAAATAATTAAAGGGTATTAATAAAGTAGAGTGTGAATCTTCTAGAAAACAAAGATCAAGTCATCTTTTAATCTCAACCATTGATTAGAGATCTAATCTAGGTCGTTGATTCATCAACGAGAAGAATATAAGAGAAGACTTGAGGGTCATTTGGAAAGAAAGTCGAGCACACACTCAGTACCCAAAGGAAATTGATTCTGAAGTAATAGAGTTCGATTTCAGAGGGAGAGGTTGTATAGGTGGAGTTGCAAAGATAGAAGGAGGAAGGGGAAGTCAGCAAAGGAAGAAGAAGGCAGAAGGAGGACGCAGAGGGGACAGCGCTGAGCAGCAGACTGGTCCTCCATGCAGAGTGATGCAGTCCAGCGTAGTGAATGCGCAGAAGGCCACACAGATTGACGCAGAGGGAGGAAGGGTGCCTCCAGTGTGTCAAAAATTCTTCCGAAGGGTTCGGAAAAATTATCTCAGGTGAATTCTAGACATATGCTCATCAAATTTCTGTAATTGAGTTCCACTGCTGAAGAATAATACAAACCCTCATCTGTTGCACCGGTTTTCCCACATTGGGTTTTTCCAAGGAAAATTGTCCAAAAATAACTGTGTTCCTGTTATTGTTTCTATTGCGTTATAAGTGTTCTATTTGATTTTCTGCTTATGATTAAGTGAACACTGCAGTTGTGTTTGTTTCAGAATTTACTGAAAGTATCTGTAAATAAGTTATCATAAATAAGTAGGTGAAATAAATCAATCACTGCAGTAGTATTTCAGCTTGAAAATTTCACATGGTATCAGAGCAAAAGACGAGAGACAGAAGAGGAGGTTCTGCAATGGAACGAAGATCCGACAACGATGCAGCATCAACTCGGAAGGGTTCACGCAATCCTCCAGAACACATAGAGAAATAGAGGGATCATGACGTTTCAGTTCTGGTATCTAGACTAGAAGAGGATTTCGCTTGTGTGTCAAGCATAGCCTCTCCAGGGGTCTGGTATATTGACAGTGGAGCATCTGCTCACAAAACGGGAGTTCGAGAATGCTACTCGAGCTACCAGGAAGAGCAGATGAATTTTCAGATCATGATGGGAAACAAGGCTAAGTGTACCCCTATTGGAAGAGGAACCATACTATTTCAAACAGAAGCTGGTAACAAGCTTTGGGCCACCAACATACTGCATGTACTGGGATTGGGGATGAACTTGCTCTCGGTGTCTCAACTTCAGAACAAGGGTTATGATGTATACTTTATTGGCAAAAAAATTTATGTCAAACACCCTAGTTGGAAAAGGAAGGCACAAATTGGAGTAAGGAGCCATAAACAATATAATTTACAGCTCGAGTCTCCAATGGCACTAATAGACAGTACTGATGAAAGGGATTTGAATGAATTATGGCACAGAAGAATGGGGCATGTACATGATGGAGGCCTGAAGATCCTCAAGAAGACTGTCACGGGAGCTCCAGAACTTAGCACCAAGAAAGACGATGTCTGCAGGGGGTGCGTATTAGGGAAGTATGCCAAGGTAGCATTTCCAAGAAGCAGCAATAGGGCCAAGAGTGTGTTGCAATTGATACATTCAGACATCTGCGGATTAATGTCCACGAATGCTCTCAATGGTGCCAAGTATTTTGTCACCTTTATTGATGACCATTCTCGGAAGACATGGATCTACTTTCTGAAGACCAAAGATGAGGTCTTTGAGCGATTCAAGGAATTCAAGGCTTTGGCAGAAAATCTAACCAGAAAGCGGATCAAGAAGTTGCAATCAGATAATGGTGGAGAATATAATGATAAAGACTTCACAAGGTTCTACGCAAAGGAAGGCATCAAGAGAGAATGGACAGCTCCATATAATCCAGAGCAGAATGGAGTCGCAGAAAGGAAAAATAGGACCATTGTGGAAGCTGCGAGGGCGATGCTGTATGATCAAGACATGCCCAAATTTCTATGGGCTGGAGCTTGTAATACAACAGTGTATGTGCAGAACAGGGTGCCTCATAGAGCATTGGGTAAAGTTACTCTTGAGAGTGTGTTCACTACCAGCAAGCCAGAGGTGATCCACTTCAGGATATTTGGCAATATAGCGTATTGCCACGTACCCGAGGAGAAGAGGAAGAAGTTAGATCAGATTGCAGAGAAAGGATACCTTGTGGGATATAGCAAAAATGAGAAGGCATATCGCGTATATATTCCCGAGAATAGGAAGATTGTCGTAAGACGAGACGTCAAATTCATGGAGGAGAGAGCCTTCAAGAGATCCTAGGAAATGTCTACAGATACGCAATCTAAGGAGGATCCGCTAGTGCAGCCACAGCGCCCTACAGAAGATGGCTCTAGTGCCTCTGCACAACACAAGGATTCTGAGGAACGTTCTTCCGAGGAAGTGCAAGAAGGAGAGTAGGTAAATCCACCCACCACTAGTGGAAACGTGCAGAGAACTACAACAAACTCTGAGGGATGCAGAGAAATTTATTGGAGCCCCCAGAAATGAGAAGAGGGTACGCAGGCAGCCAGACACATACCAGGCACTGGTAACACAGGTTGGAGAACCCTCTAGTTTTTGAGAGGCAGCTCAAAATTAGGTGTGGGTAGATGTTATGGTGGAGGAGTACAGCTCCATCATGGCAAACGATGTATGGGTAGTAGTCCCTAGACCTCATAACAGATTGGTTGTAGGATCAAGGTGGATCTACAAGATCAAGTATGCTACAGATGGCAGCATAGAGAAATTCAAAGCCAGGTTTGCGGCTAAGTTGTATGCACAAAAGGAACGGATCGATTATGAAGAAACCTTTGCCCATGTAGCTCGGTACACTTCAATCATATATGTCATGTCTCTTGCAACACAGATGGGATGGGAAATTCACCAAATGGATGTCAAGACAACGTTCTTGAAAGGAGTAATAGAAGAGGAAGTGTACATAGAACAGCCAGAGGGCTTTGAGACGCATGAGCAGAAGACTCATGTATGCAGGCTTAAGAAAGGATGCACGCTCAAGAAAGCCTTGTACGGACTGAAGCAAGCCCCTAGAGCTTCGTATGGGCAAATTGATAGCTACCTGCAGAAGATGGGATTTGTCAAGAGTGACGCAGATCCCAACCTATACTGTCTAAGAGTAGGGGATGAGCCGCTAATTCTGGTATTATATGTAAATGATCTGTTCTTGACTGGATCATCTAAGCTCATCAAAGACTACAGGGAAAATCTGGCTACAGAATTCGACATGAAGGACCTGGGGCAAATGCACTATTTTCTTGGTTTGGAGGTTTGGCAGCAGAAGGGAGAAATCTTCCTTAGGCAAGGAAGATATACTACAGAAATCCAGAAGAGATTTCAAATGGAGGACTGTAGACCCATGGCTACGCCAATGATCAAAAACTGGATAAAGATCGACACGTCCGAGGATGATGAGGCTGACCCTACCTTGTATAGGCAACTCATAGGATCATTGATGTACCTGGTCAACACTAAACCAGACATCTGTTATGACGTGAATACCCTCAGTCGGTTCATGGTAGAATCAAGGAGGGTTCACTGAGCAGCAGCCAAACATTCTCTCAGATACTTGAAGGGGGCAGCCGAGTTTGGGTTGAGTGGGTTCACTAACGCTGACTGGGCTGGAAGCCCAGTAGATCGAAAGAGTACCACTGGGTACTGTTTCAATCTCGGATCAGGAATGACTTCCTAGTGCAGTAGGAAACAAACATCCATGGCATTGAGCTCAGTCGAGGCTGAATATATGGCCGCTAGCACAGCTTCGTGTGAGGCCATATGGCTTCGTAAGTTGCTCATGAACTTGCTCACGAAGAGGATGGAACTGACCAGAATTTTGTTTGATAATCAGGGTTTCATCAAGCTCTCTGAGAATCCTGTGTTTCATGAATGGTCGAAGCAGATTGACATTAGGTGCCACTTCATCAAAGACTATGTCCAACGAGGAGTTGTATAGTTGAAGTACATTCCTACAGGAGAACATGTGGCAGATATCCTCACGAAAGCTCTAGGTAAGATTAAGTTTACTTACTTCATGGAAAAGATGGGGATGGTCAAGAACCCATTCCAATAGAGCAATGGGTGCACTTGAGATTTAGAGGGAACTGCAATACAGATGAGGCAGTGGCAGAGATAGTGTCACAGGAAGTAGTATAGAAGGCAATAGCACAAAGATGAGAGGCAACAGCCAAGACATCAACAGCGCAGTAGATGCTTCAGGTCAGAGCAGATGCATTTGGTATTTTGCTTAAACACTTTCTGTGAAAAATCATAAATTCGGATTCCTACTGCAACAAATATGAATTACTTCTTCTATTATGTTACATAATTATTTCATTATTGTGAGATATCAAAGTAATTTCTAAAGCAGTCTACACATCTAATGCTGCGGAATAAATCTAAGTGTTGAAACAATTTGAACAAAATGCAATGAAAAACAACATGTGACAGTTATTTTTGGACTAAGTCCCCGGAAAAACCCAGCTTGGGAAAACCGGTGCAGCAAATCTGAGGGTTTGTATTATTAAGTAGCAGAATCTTAAGTACAACTAGGGTGCCAACATCTGGCAAACCCTTCACAGAAATCTAGACAGCAAATGTAATTGTGAGATATACCTCACACTCGAAATCCCCGACTGATATGAACAGCACAGTTGAAGCCCCTCTCTGCCTCTACGTGAGTGCCTACGCTGGAACTGTGTAAGCCTGCGTGTTCAAGCTCTGGAATTGTGTCACCCCTGCTTAATAACTGATCTAGTATGTTCTGGAACTGGATTTTGGCCCTTCTGGCTCATAAACCCTAGCTCCCAGCTATCTCCAGACTGAATCAGAGAGACTCTGCGTCATTTTTGCGTGGGTAGCTTCAGTAACTGTGTCACCCCTTCAGAATACTACGTTGTCTCTCTCTGCGTGAATGTTGCCTCTCTCTGAAATGCACTCCTGGTCCTCCTGACCAGTCTCTACTTCTGCCCCTCTCTGAATCAAATCACTAGATCAACATCACTTAGCAAACCCTGCCCTAGTGATTTGGTCCTTGATCAAAAGTTGTGTCTCCTCACACAAATTCGAAAATGCTCAATGGCTCAAGTGTCTCAATGTGTTTTCCATAGGCCCTTCACCCTCCTTATATTCTTCCGTTGACCCTTCAACGGCCAAGATTAAAACATAATGAAGGGCTAAGATTAACTTGGAGGTGATCCATGACTTTATCTAGAAGATTCACACTTGATTTAATTAATACACTTTAATTAATTAGTTTCCCTAAGTTTAGACTTAGGAAAACATTAAAAACGATTAATTAATTTAATTAAACCATCTCCAAGTGGAATTTTCCAAAACCATTTCTGGGTTTTATGGAATACATGTGTCCTAGCCTATATACAAAGTTACAAGGCTAGAGCACATCCAATGCTACCATAAATCAACACTCCCTCTTAGCGAGGAAAGTGCTCTAGCAAAACAACTCAATGTGCTGCTCTGACTTCTGAAACATCTGTTGATATGCTGCTGATGCTGCTCACCAACACTGCACAAGAAAAATGTTGCATCTGTACTGTTGTTGACTCTGCTTGTTGCTGCCAACTGCCACTGTACTGCAACTCCCTCTTAATTCTGCAACGATGTTGCTGCACTACGTGAGCACTACTCTGCATTGCGCTGCACCCCCTGTGCACTGCGTTGCTGCTGCTCAACTATTGCTGCATTGTTGCCACTTGCAACAGAAAAACATCTAAAATTGGACAAGTAAATCTGCAACTGAAAAATAAGACTGATTGTTGTTGGTTTCTGCACTAGCTCTTTGAAAATACTACGTTGTTGTTGCTCTGCACTGCGTGAGCACTACACTGCACTGCTACTGCTCAACTGCTGGTGCTGCTGCTCCCTCTTTGCGCTGATCAAGCTCTAATACTACTAGCCACTGCACTGTCTTCTCATCTTCTGCTGCAACTATCCATCTTGCTACTATCTTTCGGCTGTCGTAGCTCACATGTGATCCAAGAGTTCGAAAATACTCGAGGATCTCACCTATTGTAGATTCTAGATCTACAACTCCAAGTCAGCCCATTTCTCTCCTTTTGGAATATGAGCAAACCTAGCACAATCTGTTTCTGCCTCAATCATGGCAGCTCCTGCTTGTGGATCTTCCTTCTCCTCTTTAACATTTTTCTTAAGAGGACACTGTGTGGCATAATGTCCCATTTCCCCACACCGGAAACACTTGATCTTGGACAAATCTTTCTTCTTCTGCTTCTGTTGCCCCTTTGATGCAAGGGCAGTGTTATCTTATTCCTCCTTCTTGACTTTCGACCCACTACTGCCATCCTCCAAATGGATTTTGAGGAGGTTTCTCCTCAACTCTTCTTGTTGTAATGCTGCCCACATCGCTTCCCATCATGGAAGTCTTTCTCTGCCAAAAATACTTTGGATAAAGACCTGATAGTCCTCTGAAACTGAGTTCAAAGTGAGCCTTACCAGCTCTGAGTCTCTAGGAGCAGCTCCTACTGTTGATAGCTTATCTCAGGTATCCTAAATACGAGACAAGGAGTCAAAACGCTCTCCCTTCTTCATCCTGGTATTACGCATCTTCTCTTCAAGGTACATCTTCCGCTGCTAGGAAGATCCTTGGTATAGCTTTTCCAGCCCTACCCACATTTCTCTAGCAGTGGCTTTAGCTGCTATATGAGGTATGATATGATCCTTCCCTCCATCTAGGATCAATCGCTTGGCTCTAGCCATATTCTTCTTGAATTTCCTCAGGTGTGCTGCATCAAGAGGTTCTACAACTGTGCTGTCTACGAGGGCTTTCAGATCATGCTCATCAAGGAGAAATTCTATCCTTGATTTCTAGATAACATAGTTGGAGGCACCCTCCAATCTATCTTGGTCACGTAGTCCGTTGCTGGTCATCTCCTCAACTGTCGATATCTTGCTCTAACCCTCTACTCAGCTAGACTTACGCACTCCTTGTGGAGTAAGTCACTTCTTCTGCAGCTGCACGGGAAAAACTAAGTTTCTTTGAGTAAGAAACTCTTTGAGATCAAGAAATCCCCAATCTGTGTTTTTCAGAAATTTGCTGACGCTTTATGCACCAACTCTTACTATTGTGCAGTAACTGCGTCCTTCAGCTACGCTGCTTCTTCTACAACTGAACCAAAAAAAAAAAAAAACCAACAACTTACCGCTCTGTCAACTCTCTCAGAGGGAGCGTTTTCTGCGCTAGAATGCCCTCCTGGCCTGAACAGCGTAATTTCTGGTAAGGTTTGTTGCTGCTTACGCAGATCCCAGACTCTTCAGCGCTAATATGCTGGTTCACTTGTGTTTCACCTGCACTTTAGCTTGAATAAGCTCTGATACCATATGAAAAATCCTAGATCCGGATTCCTACTACAACAAATCTGAATTACTTCTTCTATTATGTTACATAATTATTTCATTATTGTGAAATATCAAAGTAATTTCTGAAGAAGTCTCCACATCTAATGTTGTGGAATAAATCTAAGTGCTGAAACAATCTGAACAAAATACAATGAAAAACAACCACATGCGACAGTTATTTTTGGACTAAGTCCCTGGAAAAACCCATCTTGGGAAAACCCGTGCAACAGATCTGAGGGTTTGTGTTAATAAGAAGCAGAATCTTAAGTACAACTAGGGTGCCAACATCCGGCAAACCCTTCAGAGAAATCTAGACAGCAAATGTAATTGTGGATATACCTCACACTGCAAATCCTCGACTGATCTGAACAGTGCTAGTGAAGCCCCTCTCTGCCTATGCGTGAGTGCCTATGCTAGAATTGCATAAGCCTGCATGGGAAGCTCTAGAACTGTGTCACCCCTACTCAATAACTGATCTAGTCTGTTCCGGAACTGATTTTGGCCCTCCTGGCTCAAAAACCCCAGCTCCCAGCTATCTTTGGATTGAATCAGAGACTCTGCATCACTTATGCGTGGGTAGCTTCAGTAACTGCGTCACCCCTTCAGAATACTGTGCAGTCTCTCTCTGCGTGAATGTTGCCTCTCTCTGAAATGCACTCCTGGTCCTCCTGACCAGTCTCTGCTTCTGCCCCTCTCTGAATCTGATCACTGAATCAACATCACTTAGCAACCCTGCCCTAGTGATTTGATCCTTGATCAAAAGTTGTGTCTCCTCACATAAATTCGAAAATGCTCAATGGCTCAAGTGTCTCAATGTGTTTTCCATAGGCCTTTCACCCTCCTTCTTATATTCTTTTGTTGACCCTTCAACGGCCAAGATTAAAACATAATCAAGGGCTAAGATTAACTTGGAGGTGATCCATGACTTTATCTAGAAGATTCACACTTGATTTAATTAATACACTTTAATTAATCAATTTCCCTAAGTTTAGACTTAGGAAAACATTAAAAAATGATTAATTAATTTAATTAAACCATCTCAATGCGGAATTTTCCAAAACCATTTCTGGGTTTTATGGAATACATGTGTCCTAGCCTATATACAAAGTTACAAGGCTAGAGCACATCCTATGCTACCATAAATCCACACTTTCCTCGCTAAGAGGGAGTGTTGATTTTGTAGCATCGGAAAGTGTTCCAAGTATCATATTTTGGGAGGAGACTTGGACATTAGTATTCCAGAGAACCCAAAAACCATTTGTGGAAATTCCACTAGTATCATGCTTTATTAAAATAATTAATTATTTTAAAGTGATCCCTAAGTCTAAACTTAGGGAAATTAAAAAATTAAAGGGTATTAATAAAGCAGAGTGAGAATCTTCTAGAAAACGAAGATCAAATCATCTTTTAATCTCAGCCATTGACTAGAGATCTAATCTGGGTCGTTGATTCATCAATGAGAAGAATATAAGAGAAGACTTGAGGGTCATTTGGAAAGCAAGCCGGGCACACACTCAGCACTCAAACGAAATCAATTCTGAAGTAATAGAATTCGATTTCAGAGGGAGAGGTTGTAGAGGTGGAGTTGTAGAGACAGGAGGAGGAAGGGGAAGTCAACAAAGGAAGAAGAAGGCAGAAGGAGGACGCAAAGGGGACAACGTTGAGCAGCAGCACTGGTCCTCCACGCAGAGTGATGCAATCCACCACAGTGACTGCGCAGAAGGCCATGCAGAGTGACGCAGAGGGAGGAAGGGTGCCTCCAATGTGTCACAAATTCTTCTGAAGGGTTCAAAAAAATTATCTCAGGTGTATTCTAGACATCTACTCGTTAAATTTCTGTAAATGATTTCCACTACTAAAGAATAATACAAACCCTCATCTGCTGCACCGGTTTTCTCGCATTGGGTTTTTACGGGGACAATTGTCCAAAAATAATTGTGTTCATGTGATTGTTTCTATTGCGTTATATGTGTTCTATTTGATTTTCTGCTTATGATTAAGTGAATACTGTAGTTGTGTTTATTTCATATTTTATAGAAAGTATCTGTAAATAACTTATCATAAATAAGTTGGTAAAATAAATCAATCACTGTAGTAGTATTTCACCTTGAAAACTTCACAAAGAAAACCTTGTAACAAAACTTGTAGTATAAGACATACCTTGAGTTGTTCTTTAACAAACCTTGTTGGGCTTTAGTTCTTGAAGGGCTTACCTTGCAACAGGACTTCTTTCATGATTCAAGTCTTTCCTTCGAAGTCTCCCCCATAACCTTTGTGCACTCTGCGAGCTTATCTAACCAAGGAGAATATAGGGAAAAGGTTATCAGTATACAATACAAACAAATCTCAATTGAGGAGGAAACCAAACATGAGAGATGAGACAAAGAACAATATAATTATCTTTTAGTAAAATGGTGAAGGCTCCCTCTTAATCTAGTCTTTCTAAGGGATACCTACAATTTAAATAATAGAAAATTTTCTAACAGAATATATTAGATCTACAAACTCTAGAAATCAAAACATATTAAAAAACTTAAAATAGTATACTAAGAAAGATATGTAAGAGGAGACTTAATAGTATAAGTCCTTGATTTAAAATTCTTCAGTCTTGCTTTTGTTAGGCGGAGCTTCATTGACAACATTTGCATGTTCTCTTTCTCTTTTCTTATTCTTTGGATTCTCAGGACATTGGCTTTTGTAGTGTCCCATTTTATAACAATTGTAGCACTTGATTTTCAATATATCGACCTTCTTCTTTGGTCCTTTAAACTTCTTGTATGTTCTCTTCTTCTTGTGATGAGCAGAGTAGGCGCTGGAAGTGTTGTTTTCTTCATCCTCCCTTTTGTCACTTACTAATGAAATGTAGGCTTCTTCTTGACTACATGCATTCCACATTTGTTCAAAGGTTGGAGTACCTTTCCAACTACTAATTCCTGGTGCAAAAGCACTCCAATATTTTAGTAGACCTAGTAGAGCAGCAATCACGAGTTCCTTTTCTAGTACAACTTCATCTATAGCTTAGAGTTCATCTCTTATTCTAGAGATTCTTACAAAATATGATGAAACAGTATCATCTTTAGTCATCGTGATTGTTTCATTCTTGAGACTAGTTATCTGACCAATGTTCTTGATGGTAAATAACTTGGAGAGGGCTCCATACATTTCTTGAGTGAAATCTATATTGGATATGTATGGAATTAGATTGTCCTTTACTCCATCTACTATTAGATTAATGACCAAGATGTCAGTTTCCCTAAATTTCTCCTTTCCTGCATCATTTGTAGGTTTCTTAACTTTTCCTTGAACAAGATCCAAAACTTTATGCTTAGCAAGAATAAGATCTATCCTTTTCTTCCATGCCCTGTAGTTGAAGGCTCCTTCTAACTTGTTTTTTGTCTTCATTAAGGTTGTCATAGTCTTTATAAATAGTAGGCTTCTCTTCTTATATGATCCTTTCCTTAATGACCTTCTTTTGTTCTTTCCTCCTTAACTCTTCTTTCAGTTGACCTTCAAGCTTCCTTTTCCTTCCTTCATCAGCTTAGCTATGATACCATGTTAGAAAATCAGAAAGGCAGAATGATTCTCTTATATTGATAATTACTTGTGATATTCTCGTGGACTTATTATCTTCTCTTTATGTTCTTCTTTTATCTTTGTTTCATCAAGCAATCATCAAAACAAAAACATAAAGATCAACGACACAAGATGTAGGCACTTAGTCAGGTTAAAACCCCTCTCTAGGGGAAAAAACCCAAATTTTGAGGAAGGACTAGAGTTCACCTGATCTACAAGACCCAGAAATAGATTTAGGAAATTTCATCTGGTTTAGGAGATATTAAATTAATTAATTATTTTAATGTATTTCCTAAGTTAAAACTTAGGAAAATAAAATAATTAAAGTGAATTTAATTAAACATATGATGAAATTGTCTTAAGTCACACGGATCAAGCTTTCTTTTAATCTTAGCCATTGATTAAAGATTTAATCTTGGCCGTTGATTTGTCAACGAGAAAAGTATAAAGGAAAGGCTTGGGGTCATTTGTAAGAAACACAGAGGCAGAGCACTGAAGCTAAGCTGAGATTCTAGGGCGGGGTTGCTAAGAATTCTCAAAATATTTTGATTGCATAAAAATTTAAGCCAAGGGATGATCGATCCCGGGTTATAGAATACACAAAGACGGAGAAGAGATCGGAAGCGGCGCGGAAGGGAAGGCGGCAAGGATGGCGCGATTTTGAAGCCCTTAGGGGTTCGTGCTAAACCCTTAAGGGTAGCGTAGTGGCAATCTACTTGATGCGAATACACTTATGAGTCCTTCCAATGGCTTGACAGCGAGGCATTTGGAGAGGCTCGCTTGTTCGACACGAGCCCGGCGGAGACGGAGGTTGATCACCTCGTGTCTTTCGAGGGCCAGGTACAGGGTTTGTAAGCCTAGATGCGGGGCGGGGGTTTTGTAAATCCCGTTTGAGGGTGTGGATCAGTCAGTATTGTGGTCTTAGATCAACCAGGTGCTACAGATCTAGAGTTTTCTCTGTAGGGTTTTCCAAATCTGGAACCCAGATTTGTGTATTCAGAAATATTCTTAATAATAGAGCCCTCCAGCAGCCAGAGACCCGTTTTCCCACCTTGGGTTTTTCCAGGGATAGCTTGTCCAAAAATAATTCTGTCACTTTGTCTATGTGTACATGTGCTTATTCTAGATCTGAATTGGTAGAGAACTGTTATGTGTTTTGCTTCGATGTTAACCTGAATTTATTCAGTTGATAACTTGTATAAGTAGGAGGAGCTTAACCAAATTAACAGTAATAATTTCTGCATGAGAGTTAAGATTCAGAAATTTCTACATGGTATCAGAGAAATTGCAGATCTAGAAGGGTCACCAGCTGAAGCATTTGAAGGATCTAGCTACAGAAAGAAGCTGGAAAGGTAGCAGAAAAGCAGATTTGAAGGGACAGCGCAATTTTCAGGAGGATATTCGCACAAAGGGAAGGGTGACGCTGTCCAGTGCTGTGTCCTAGCAAGCCCACGCAATTACTGCACAGAGGCAGCTCAGAAACAGCGTTGGTTGGGTCTGAAGCCAGCCAGTGTGATTCAGATCTGAATCTGTCAGATCCAGAAAAAGCCTGCAGAAAACTTGCAGAAATTCAGAAGAGTTGGTGGGGTTAAACTTCTGAAGGTTTCAGATTTTTAACCTTAGCACAAGTGACAAAGTTTGGGAAGAGACCAACTTCTTAAAGAGTTTCTTGCCAAAGGAAACTTGCAGTTTGGTCAGAGGATCAAAGAAGAAGTTGAATCATAGTTGATTTGGTAGATTTCCAAGGAGGAAAATCAAGTGTCAGAGGGAGCAGAGGGTTCCCAATTCGAAAAGGACTCTAGATCCAAGATCTCTAGCATAGAGAAGAGGAGCTCTGACACATTCTGAGCAGATGGCTCCTCATGGACTACGTGATCAGGATAGGCTAGAGGGCCTCTCAAACTTTTCGGTATGGAAAGCTAGGATCTTGATTTTCCTAGAGGCATATGGTCTAAGAGACCATGCAGAGCAGACCCTGGCCACACCGACGGACGCGGATCTCCTACGAAAGCATAGAGAAGCTGGTGGGCATGCCAAGCGGCTGATAATGGACAATATCAAGGACCATATTGTGCCACACATAGCTGAGAAGAAGACAGCTAATGAGATGTGGAAGGCCTTGACTTCCTTGTATGAGGGAAAATTAGTCCAAAGAAAGATGTTGTTGGAGGCCCAAATGAGGTCATTCACGATGACCAAGGGAGAAGACATCGATCATTTCCTCTTCAAATTGCAGTCAATCAGGGATCAACTGACTGCAACTGGTGCAACCGCAGATGAAGCAGTGATAGTCAAGATTGCTCTCAATGCAGTCCCGGACGAGTGGGAAACCTTTGTCCAAAGTATCTTGGGCAGAGCAGACCTCCCAGATTGGGATAGCTTGTGGTCGATCCTGCGGCATGAAGAACTACGAAGGTTCACCAAGAAGCAGCACAGCCCTGCATTGAGCAAGGTTAAGAAGGAAGAGGAGGAAGATGCAGCCTTGGCATCAAAGAAGAAATCGAAGAAGAAGAAGGATCTTTCTAAGATCAAGTGCTTCCAGTGTGGCGAAATGGGACATTTTGCCAGCCATTGTCCAGAAAATAAGAAGGACAAGGAAGCATCTTCTTCCAAAGCAGCGGTGGTAGATGATGTAGCCATGAGAGCTCATGAACCACGAAAATGGAGTGACATGGATCTGTAGAGGATCTACAGAATGTGAGGCGGGATCCTTGAGCAACTCATCTCTTGGATCACATGTGAGCTATGGCAACCTTAAGACAGTAGCGGGACAAGTGGAGCAGTGGGTGCATAGATCACAGATGAGGCAGAGGTAAAGTAGATTTGAAGACTGGGAGGAGCAGCGCAGAGCAAAGCAGCAAAAGTGTAGAAGTAGTAGCAGCGCAGAGGCTGATGTGACTTCAGCAGCGCAGAGCAGTGCTGCTTACGCAGTGCAGAGCTGCAGCAACGCAGAAGGCTTCAGAGGGACAGCGCAGTGCAACAGCAGCGTGATAGATTTCAGCACAAGGAGCTGATGTGACTTCAGTAGTGCAGAGGGAGTCTGATTACGCACGCAGAGTTGTAGTTGTGCATCGTTCTTTAGATGCCAGTACAGATTTGTAGCCTATGGAGCTTCAGTGATGAGGATGCAGCCCATTTGACTTGTTTGTCAAAGATTGGGTAGGAGATTCAGTTGTTTCTCTCAACAATTGAAGTTTCAGTGCAGTAGATCAGCAGTGGCAGTGCTATGAGCAGCACAGATGCAACATATTGAGAGGAAGCAGCAGTGCAGAGTTGAGTGGCAGGAGGCCAAGCTTCAGTAGCACAAAACCAATGCCCAAAATCATGTAATGCATAAGTGTGATGTATTGCTAGAGCACACCCTTGATGCTAAGAGGGAGTGTTGAGATTTTGTGTATTTGGGGTAGCATCAGTTGTGCTCTAGGTCCCAAATTTTGAGGAAGGAATGGAGTTCACCTGATCTACAAGACCTAGAAATGGATTTAGGAAATTTCATCTGGTTTAGGAGATATTAAATTAATTGATTATTTTAATGTATTTCCTAAGTTAAAACTTAGGAAAATAAAATAATTAAAGTGAACTTAATTAAATATGTGATGAAATTGTCTTAAGTCACACAGATCAAGCTTTCTTTTAATCTTAGCCATCGATTAAAGATTTAATCTTGGTCGTTGATTTGTCAATGAGAAAAGTATAAAGGAAAGGCTTGGGGTCATCTGTAGAGACACACAGAGGCAAAGCACTAAAGCTAAGCTGAGACTCTAGGGCAGGGTTTGCTAAGAATTCTCATGAACGATTTCTTTTGATCTAATAAACTGTTGAAATTTGGTACCGGAGGACAGGTGGTTCCCTAAGGCTTTGATCTTTGGCCTAGGGAAAAGTGTCCAAAAGAATTTAATTTTTTCTCCTAAAGTGACTTTATAATTTTTATAAAGTCAAATCTAATTTTAAAGTGACTTTAAGTGATAAAGTTACTAAAAGTGACTTTATAAAGTTATAAAGTCAACTCTAATTTAAAAGTGATTTTAAGTGATAAATTTACTAAAGGCTAATTTTAAAGTGACTTTAATAAAGTCAATGTAAAATTAGAAAGAGAAAAAGTGACTTTGGAAATAAATGACTAAGTGGGTCTTTATTAAAGTGGGGTGAATTAAAAAATAGAAAGTGAGATTTAAATGAGCATTTAATCTCAGCCCTAGATCTCAATCTATCTCAGCCATTGGATTTAGGGATTCCCCAAAAGTCACTTAGGGTTAGGTTAAAGGAGGAAAAGGAGGAAAAGATCATTCATTCTTTCATGAGCAGATTGAGAGAAGGAGAGCAAGAGAGCAAGGGAGATTTGTGGGCAGTGAGGAGAAGGAGAAGGCGGCCGACTTATTTTGTTCGAAGCGGCGATTCGACGAGATTCGTACGGCGAGGAGTTTGGCCTCACATTCCAAGGCGAGTTTTTGGCACGATTTTTACGGACGCTCCCCGGCAGCTTTTGTACCGATTTCCAAGAGCGTGCAGCGGTTGGCTCGGTTTCGGCGGCGAGGGCATTTGTTGCTTGCCAATTTCTGGAAAGGCGAGTACGACAAGTGTTTTGTCCTCGCGCACGATGAGGGCGATTAGTACAACAAGTTTCTGTGTTGTTCTTTTGGCACAAAAATCGAAATCCGTACGGCGACATTGAGGTGAAGTTTTGCACGAAAATCGAGAGCCGTACGAGTGCATTTTAATGCGATTTTTGGAGCACGAAAATCGAGGAGGCCGTGTGACATTTAATGCGGTGCATTTCTTTGTTGCATTTTAAGGGCAGTGTACTGTGGGAAAACGGTGAATTGTAAAAGTTTGTGTGATTTTTTTTTGCTGAATATTTCTCACTGTAAAAAGCATTTTCCGAAAATAAGGAGGAGTTTTCGAACTGGTTTTCCCCAAGAGTTGTAGGGGGTTTTTCCAGGGTCATGTTGACCAAAAATATATGTGTCAAAATGTGTGAATGACTGTTTTATGTGTGCTGATATTTATTTCTGCATTTTCCAGCATTCTGTAATTTTTCCAGAATTTGTGTTTTCAACAAAATTTATTTTCCAGCTTGTTAAATGTATGGATGTGGGAAAGGGCATTTAACTATTTTGGAGTAATAAGGTGAAACTGAAAACCGGGGTGGGAAAACAGAAATTTCTACATGGTATCAGAGCTTGGGTAAAATGGTTGGGTATGGAGGAGGCATCTGGCCCTCTTCATTCCATGAAGATACAATGTAGGCGTTTTTTTCTGTTTATAATTTTGCCCCTAAATTACATATTTTTAGTTTTAGGTGGAAAGGACCCTCTTTGGGAGTGAGGGTGGAGGATGAGTTGGATGGGCATAGTTGGGCATACCAATTACGGTGTTTGGAAGGAGAGAATGCAGAGTATCTTTGAGGAGGCAGAAGTCTGGGATATCATGGTTCATACCACACAACGGCTTGTTAATGTGCCTACTGATGCTACTCAGCTGGCAGCATATAATAGGAAGAACAACAAGGGTAAGAGACTGATTCTAGATGGAATCAAAGACCATTGCATTCCTCATGTGAGAGGAAAGAGAAATGCTCATGAGATAGTACCAATGAGAACCGAAAAATGGTCCTGAAGGAGAAGCTGAAGAACATTAAGATGGGTAAGACTGATAGTGCAGCTGCATATCTCACAAAGATTACTAATGTGAGAGATGAGTTGGCAGCGATTGGAGAGGCCATTCCACCCACTGAGTTGGTGCGGATTGCAGTGAATGGCCTCCCCGGTTCATGGATGAACTTTGCTGATGGAGTTTGTGCACGTGAGACCCTTCCCACATGGGAGAGGTTTTGGGATGATTGCATTCAGACAGAGATCAGGAAAGGTCAGCTTGGGGCAGCCAAGCCAGTTGAGCAGGATGAGGATGTAGCATTGTTGGCAGGACGCAAGAAAGGAAAAGGGAAGAAGCAGGCTTCCACAAGCAATGGTGGGGGCAAAGGCAAAGGTAAAGGTAAACATGATAACACACAGAAGGACTAATCCAAGGTGAAGTGTTGGAATTGTCAGAAGATGGGACACTATGTAGTTGTGTGTCCGGAGAAGAAGAAGAAGAAGGGGAAGAACCAGAGCATGGCAGCTTCAGCAGAGGTTGAGGACTTTGCAGATCGTTTTGACCGGGAGTTTGGCTTCATTGCGTGTGAGTCCTCTAGTGCGGGATTATCTGCCATAGAGGTTCAGAGGGAGCATGCTTTTCCCTCGATTAGCGGAGCATCTTCGGGTATCTGGTATGTGGACAGTGGGGCTTCACGTCACATGACGAGATCACGTGTGAAGTACTTCTCGAGCTTTCGAGAGAGTGGCAACGATATAGGAGTGAGTACTCGGTGATGTGAGTTGTTGAAAGTCGGTGTTGAGGCATTGACCATTTTCGGAGAGTCTAGCCTCCACCAGTGTCGAGATGTTCTATATGTGTCGGGGATGAGGAAGAACCTCATATCGTCTCAGCTTTGGAGGACGAGAGGATGGTGCACCCGGGGGTGAGAAGGTGTTGATGTATCCCGGGGGACTCCGGGTGATTCGGCTAGAGTGATGATTATTACGCCATGCAAAGGTGTACGGGTTTGCATTCCAGCCCCCTTTTGGCATTGAGCGGTAGTGCGAGCAGGCTGGTTCGAGGTTGTGTGAATTTGGCACCGCGAGATGGGGCACATGTATCTCATGGAGCCTGAAGGACTTTGCGGGAGATCCTCTGAGTGTGCAGGGTTTGATCGTCAACGTGCTTGCACGGATGTGCGATGGCGGCGAGTTGCCAAATCCCTTTTTCCCAGCAGTGACCACAGATCGACTGGGATACTTTATTTGATTCATTCAGATGTGAGCGGTCGGATGTCTCATGTTTCCTGGAGTGGATATGAGTATTATGTTTTATCCATTGATGATCATTCCAGGAGGACCTAGATTTATTTCTTGAAGACCAAGAGTGAGGTCTTCAAGCGATTTCAGGAGTTCAGAGCTCTTGTGGAGACTCAGACAAGTCGGAAGATCAAGTCCCTGAGGTCAGACAATGGAGGGGAGTACACCCTTGGAGAGTTTCCATTGACTATTGTCTGGGCGAACTTTGGAGGGGAGTTCTTTTTCCTTACAACCCCCGACAAACGGGGTTACGGAGAGGAGCAGAGGATCCATCGAGAGGGGCTTCAGCCATGTTTACATGATCGGGGGTTGCCATTGTTTTGTGGCGAGGCACACAGCGACTATTTATTTGCGGAAGCAGGAGTCCGCATCGTGCCTTGGGGCACATGACTCCGGAAGGAGGCTTTAAGGAAGAAGTCGATGGTCATCTTCGTATCTTTCGGTTATTACATACTCCTACATACCCAAGGAGAGGACCAGAAAACTTAGAGCCCACCGCGAGAGAAGGGTATCTTTGTGGGCTCTGATGCAGAAAACCTCAGAGCTACTCGGATTTACATTCTGCCAACGAGAGGAGGTTGTTGTCGGGCGGGATGTGAAGTTCGAGGAGGACAGGGCCTTTAGGAGGTCACGGGAGTTAGAGTATCTGGATCAGCCAGACCCTCAGCAGCAGTTGAGTCAGTCGCAGGGATCCAGTGGGCAGGGATCAGGAGGATCCGGAGGTACATCTATGACGATGTCAGGTCCGTCGGTGGGGAGTGGCTCAGAGTGGAGAGAAGGTGGTGAGCGAAGCATGAAGCGATCTGACGAGTTCTTGGGGAGTCCAGCGATGGACGATTCACCGTGCCTCGGCCCTACGGAGTTCGAGTGTGGCGGAGGACACCTGAGACAATTAAGGGTTGGGATGTATTGTTTGAGGGAGGAGTTTTGTTCTCCAGTGGGAGAAGTGTGCTGGGAGAGGAAACAGTGGCCGGACCATGAAGGATGCACATACGTGAGCCTAAGAGGTCGGTTAGAGAGAGCAGACCACCTGAGAGGTTTTGTAGCTATATGGCAATGGCTACCAGCATCCTTGACTCTGAGCCTTCTAGCTATGAGGAGGCAGCTAGCCAGCAGGTCTGGAGAGAGGCCATGCGGGAGGAGTATTCTTCTATCATGAAGAATGATGTTTGGGAGGTGGTGCCGAGGCCTGAGGGCAAATCCGTGGTTACTTCCAGATGGCTTTACAAGGTAAAGCATGCTGCAGATGGCGGCATTGAGAAATTCAAAGCGAGGTTTGTGGCTAGAGGGTTCTCCCAGGTAGAGGGAGTTGATTATGAGGAGACCTTCGCTCCCGTGGCTCGATATACTTCGATCCGCTCCATTATATCGATAGCAGGAGAGATGGGTTGGAAGATCCACCAGATGGATGTGAAGACCGCATTTCTCAATGGCTTCATACAGGAGGAGGTGTACATTGAGCAGCCACAGGGCTTTGAGGTGCATGGGAAGGAGTCCCATGTGTGCGGACTGAAGAAGGCCCTTTATGGCCTGAAGCAAGCTCCCAGAGCTTGGTACTCCAGGATAGATACATACTTGCAGAAGATGGGTTTCACAAAGAGTGAGGCAGATCCGAATCTTTACTATATTGTGATAGGTGAGGAGCCTCTCATTCTGGTGCTATATGTGGATGACTTAGTCATTATAGGTGCAGAGAGACTCATAGAGCACTGCAAGAGAGATCTTGCGGCGGAGTTTGAGATGAAGGACATCGGCTTGATGCATTACTTTTTGGGTTTGGAGGTGTGGCAGGAGGAAGGGCATTTCTTCCTAGGACAGGGGAAGTATATTGTGGACATCCTTGGCAGATTCCACATGGAGGATTGTAGACCCATGTCGACACCGATGATCACCAACTGGAAGAAGCTTCATGCTTCAGATTCCGAGTTGGTGGATCCCACATTGTACAGACAATTGATTGGTTCCTTGATGTATTTGGTCAACACTAGACCAGATATTTGTTTTGCAGTAAACACGATGAGTCAGTTTATGTGTGAGCCTAGGAAGGTTCACTGGGTGGGCTATGAAAACACATTTGCGACACTTGTGAGACGGTGGGTTGTAGTCGCTGGACTATAGAAGGGGGATGGGTAGAAGTTGGAGGAGTTACAGCCGGTTCGATTGGGCGAGGTTATTGCTTGATAGGAAAGAGCACTTGAAGTCTTTATTTTGGGTTGGGTTCGGCAGTGGTGTCATGGTTCAGCCGGAAGCAGCAGTCAGTAGCATTGAGTTCAGCGGAAGCAGAGTATATGGCAGCCGGTCTAGCTAGTTGTGAGGAAGTTGCAGATATTCTTACCAAAGCCTTACCACGGGGCAAGCATGTCTACTTCAGAGACAAGATGGGTGTGGTGAGGAACACCTTCCTCGGTAAGAGGGAGTGTTGAAATTTGGTACCGGAGGACAGGTGGTTCCCTAAGGCTTTGATCTTTGGCCTAGGGAAAAGTGTCCAAAAGAATTTAATTTTTCTCCTAAAGTGGCTTTATAATTTTTATAAAGTCAAATCTAATTTTAAAGTGACTTTAAGTGATAAAGTTATTAAAGTGACTTTATAAAGTTATAAAGTCAAATCTAATTTAAAAGTGACTTTAAGTGATAAAGTTACTAAAGTCTAATTTTAAAGTGACTTTAATAAAGTCAATGTAAAATTAGAAAGGAAAAGTAACTTTGGAAATAAATGACTAAGTGGGTCTTTATTAAAGTGGGGTGAATTAAAAAAATAGAAAGTGAGATTTAAATGAGCATTTAATCTCAGCCCTAGATCTCAATCTATTTCAGCCATTGGATTTAGGGATTCCCCAAAAGTCACTTAGGGTTAGGTTAAAGGAGGAAAAGATCATTCATTCTTTCATGAGAAGATTGAGAGAAGGAGAGCAAGAGAGCAAGGGAGATTTCTGGGCAATGAGGAGAAGGAGGCAGTAGCTTGGCACACTTTCCAAGGCAACGTTTCAGTAAGACCGTACAGCTGAGTTAGCATAGTGAAAGGCATAATTTTTGGGCACAGTTTTCTAGAAAAGGAGGCCGTACAGCAAGGCCATATAGCAGGCCGTACAACAATATTGGGCACAGAAATCGAGGCAGCAGAGGGCTGTTCCGTACAACAAAGTTCTGTTGTGTTTTTGGCACAAAAATCGAGATTTTGGACAGCATCATTTATTGCTGTTTGCACAGATTTTGAGGAGGCCGTACAACTGCATTTATTGCAGATTTATGGGCACGAAAATCGAGGACGTACAACATTTATTGCTATTCTGTTTTTGCTGTTTGCACATTTTCCGAGGAGGTGGTTAAGCATGGAAAACGAGATAAGTTGTAAAGTCTGTTTGCTGATTTTTTCACTGAATATTTCTCTCATTGTAAAAATCATTTTCCAGAAATAAGAAGGAGCTTTCGAACTGGTTTTCCCCAAGAGTTGTAGGGGGTTTTTCCAGGGTCATGTTGACCAAAAATATATGTGTCAAAATGTGTGAATGACTGTTTTATGTGTCTTGATATTTATTTCTGCATTTTCCAGCATTCTGTAATTTTTCCAGAATTTGTGTTTTCAGCAAAATTTATTTTCCAGCTTGTTAAATGTATGGATATGGGAAAGGAAATTTAACTATTTTGGAGTAATAAGGTGAAACTGAAAATCGGGGTGGGAAAACATAAATTTCTACACAAACTTCTTTTTGAGGCTAGACTTCACATGGTTTATATGGTTAGGATCACTACCAGTAAGGATAAGATCATCAACATAAAGAACAAGGATGGTGAAGGACTTACCCACTTTCTTGGTGTAGAAAGTGTTGTCAGAATGACACCTGGAAAAGCCATTATCTAATAGAAATCTATCCATTTTGGCATACCAAGCCTGAGGAGCTTGTTTGATACCATATAGAGACTTCCTAAGGCGACAAACAAGGCTAGAGTTGTTTTGGATAAAGCAAGGGGTTGTTCCATGTAGATTTCTTCTTGCAAATCTCCATGTAAGAAGGCGGATTTAACATCCATCTGATGGACTTCCCATTTAAAGGAGGCAGCAAGGGAAAGAACAGGGCAGATAGAATTCATTTTGGCAACATGGGAGAAGGTTTCAGTATATTCAACGTCTTCAACTTGTGAGAATCCTTTAGCAACAAGACGAGCTTTATGTCTATCCGCTTTTCCATCTGGTCCAAACTTTGTTTTGTAAACCCATCTGCATCTGACAAGTTTTCTTCCTTTTGGAAGAGGAAAAAAATCCCAAGTATCGTTCGCTAATAAGGAATGATATTCTTCATTCATAGCTTCATCCCAATCTAGATGACCAGAATCTTCTTCAAAGGTGTCTGGATCAGGATTTTTTGGAACTTGAGCCAATAAGGAAGAGGCTCTTTGGAAATGAGAACGTGTACATCGTCAATCCGCAGGGTCACCTGCAAGAGAACCTACTGCATCTCGAGTAGAGCAGATCCCTCTTGGAAGAGACTTGAACCCAAGACCTCTATTCTCATAAACTAACTTCTCACCAACTGAGATAGTAAAAGGATTCTGTAATTGTTTGAAAGGAGGAAGGTTTTTTTTTTTTTTTCTTTGTTGTCTTCAGTGTGCGTGCTTTTTCCTGCACAAAAAACACAAAAATCCGAGCAAAAAAAAACAAAATGCAAGCCTTATGGAAAAACATTAGATTTTTGATTAGCCTTACCGACAAATATCTATTTTTTCACTATTTCTGATTTCCCGAGATCGCACAAAGACGCGGGGAAAGAGCATACATAGCAAAAAAAAAATCCCTTTTTCCTATTTATGATTTACCGAGATCGCAAACAACGCAGAGAAAAGAGCATACAAAGAGAAGAGGGTATAGATCCGGTAAATAAATAAAACCTAAAAACCAAAATAAACAGAGGGAACTAAAATAAGCATAACTATTAACAAATATAACTGCAAAACAGATACTTTATACTTCCAGATCTAAATTGACATAACTTGGGCAACCAGAAACCTTTTCACATGAAACGAAAGACGTTCCTCACTGTAACAGACGCATCGGACACAACAGAGCAGTTCTCCAGGCCCGAAAATGTTCAGAAATAGTAGATCTAGAAAACGACAGTTGCATGCAGTCAAATCGACTTCGGATTTGGATCAACAACAGATGCAACCCTCAAAAGAGCTCTGATACCATGTAGGAATTTACCGAGTAAGTTCCTTAGATCAAAAACCAAAGGTCACCACTCACAAACATATCACAAATCAGTAAACCAGTATTATCATGTGGTTAAAACCCTCGAAGAGGGAAACAGTCCACGACCTGAGCCAACGCAGCCACTTCAGGCAATTTATTAATATAAAAGAAAAATTACATATGTTTCTCTCATAAACGGTTATCGGACAAATGACCCTCCATGCTCTTTAAATAGAGATCATGGACCAATCGGGTGTTAAGCCACGGATCAAGTGTCGTTAATACCGAGGAGAGAGTGAACCGTTTGATCACTACAAATCGTGACCGTCAGATTATAAGTTACAAAGGTACATAGTAAAGAAACACAATTTACCTAACTCTACACTAGACTAAGTTATTCTTAACTATTTCCTATGTGTCGGAATATCCTAACAGGTGAAATGATGACTGACATTACTTCTTGCTATGATATTGTGGCACTCTATTGATTATACTTAGCCCATGCTTCCATAATTATGTGAGAAGATTATCCACCAATCTCTTTCATCAATTAATGATTGGATTCAAGTTGAAAAATTTCTTAACCAAAGGGGTTTTTCCTATTGGTTACTTGGCCCACTTTACGTGGCAATAAGTGAGAATAAAAATAACCTATCAACTTTGAAAAATGAAAAGGATTTGGTGTGATGAATGAAGACAGGTGTAGTGCCTTATATGTTTTAGCTATGGGGCCATTTAAGTGAGTTCAAGTGGGCAAATCAAGAGCTATAGGCAACCATATTTAAGCTTTACAACTCCTTAACTTGGTTAAAGGATTTACTTAAGGAGAAATCAAGTGATGTGAACTAATTAACCCTTAATTATGGTGGTTATATCTTATAAGGATGTGAGTGAGGGCCTACTTATATTCTCACATTGTTGAGGACATCCAATATTTGTTTGAGAGCAATATTCCACAAAACAATCGTCATAATGATTGATTGGGTTGGTAAGTTGAACAAACCATTTGATTTCACAAGCATTCAAGGGAAATCACATCATATTCCCAAGAAAACTTTTGACAAGTTGCCCATCTTCCAAGGAAACAATGTTGTATTTGCAGTTGATCATTAAAGGAACTTTAAAAACATGATTGTGAGAACTATATGGGGCGAGTACTATGGGGATGTGAAGATGAAACTATTTGCAGTTAGAAAATGATGTAATAAATTCAATTTTAGTGGTCAATGGAATAATGTGTCAGTAGGTTGGATCAGGATAATGTGTCGATTTGTGGCTTTATTTATGTTACTTTTTGTGTGTGGATGCATGTTCTAGGGTGCATATTTGGAGATTGGATTTTGTAGGTTGTGTTTGATAGAGAAAATATTATAAAGAAGATACATGTTATATTGGATGAGGGATGGGCCACCACCCTTTGCAATAAGTAAGTTGTGGTATGCAACGTGGTACAAAGATTAAAACGTTGTAATGGCCCTCCGCCTAGACCTTTTGAATTTTCCTTATGCCCTATATTTGGTCTGACGCTAATCGAACACACAAACACTCTAGGAACCCAACTTACAAGCACTTTGCACAATTGAAATATACAACATTGAAATCATTTAAATACACACATATATTGAGCCCAAAGCTTTTTTTTTTTATTAGTCCATCAATAAAAGAATCACGGGGCTCTTGTATCAGGGATCATGGCCCTTTAGATCACTAGTACAACTAGTATACATAGTATACAAATAGGTTATGGATTGAGGTCAGATCTATTAGATCCTCAATTTTCCCATAACATCAATGACAAAATACATGTCTTACTTGCTGATGTAACCAACCCTTTGTATCCACTTGTCCTTAATGTATCTGGCTGTCCTTTTCCCCCAATACACAAAGAAATTACTCCTTTAATGTCTCCGCCCAATTAAATGCTCACAAGATATTTAATCCTTCAAATATCTTGCATGTATCAACTCGAACCAACTCAACTACTCAAAGTGAAATTAGAAATTCAAATATCACTACATATCAACCCTTAAAAATTGTTGTCCAAAGCTCCTTTTTTGGACAGAATTAAAGAAACACTCAACTCAATAATCCTCCTCTAACAAATAACAACCTCCAATCTTGTCCACCTTCATTGGCCTATTGAAGAACCTAGGCACTTTTTTCACAAGAATAAGGCATTCTTGCCTCCTCCTAGCCCCGTGGCCTAGTCACAAAGTTGTTTTGCCCTTATTTTATGCCTCAGTTGGCTCCTTAAGGTATGACTAAGGTCTTGACCCCTACTTATAATTTCCTATCCATAACACTGAGATTTTCGACCACCTAACCTCACTGATTTAAGGCCTTCCTGTAGCCACCTGAGGCCTTTCAACATGCCTCCATAGAAACTTAGGGCTTCGGCCCTCTCCCTTAGTTCAAGCAAAATCACAACCTTATTCTCAAACAATAGACAAATTATTTTAGGCAACCTCTCTTAGACAAGTAACTTGACCTTGCTCTAACTCACAAATCTCAGAACGTAACTCATCCCTCCTCTGGTAGCTACGACTCCTTACTTAGGCTTTTGTTAAAACTAGGATGGTTTTGCCATGGTTTAGCTATGTTCTTATTCATGGAAACCCTTCTATATTTCCCTCAACCCTCCTTTAGTACTACTGTTCACACTCAGGCTCCTTTAAAAGTTCAATAGCATGGACAAATCTTCTTAATTGGCCTAGACCAGGCCTCAAATCAAGCTTGGCATATTTCCAACTCTTCGAGACTGCGTCCCTCTTACTACTTCTCTAACCATTGACTCAACCTTCATAGAACATGAGTTGCAATCTTCTCTCAAGAGTATCTCAAACTCCATGAGCAGAACTTGTCTCTCCACTAGGGCACACCTTGCACAAGAGAAGTCACATCTCTCTTCCACATAATGAGGATCTTGTTTGGCTCCTTTTATATTTTTCTCTTGGGTCATTTAGGAAACCTCTAGATCTTCAAGGTTTTAGCCTCTCAACCATTTAGAATAAAATATTAATTTCTTTAGGTCTTAAACCCACTACTTTGGGTCCAAAACCCCAACCTTGGGTAACTTTCCCAACCAATTCCTTTAGGTGGGTTTTGCCTCTTGGAAATACCTTTCGAGCTACCCTAAATCTAACAAGACTGAGAATCTCCCACATGCAACAAAATATTTGAGAGGATGGAAAAGTGATTTAGGAAGCATCTTGAAGTTTTTCTGCATAGTTGCATGATTGCAATGATATTTTACATTAGCAACTTCTATATATTGATGTTACATTCAATGATCTACTTGAATCTCCTTGTTGTTGTTTTAGTGGTTGGGATTGTTTTTGTTTGTGGTCTCTTTGGAAGTGCAAATCTTTGCTGAAAAGTAGGTTGAGTGTAGGACTAGGCGCTCCTTTTCCACATCCATTCTCTTTGTCTTGGCTTTTCCATAGCTGCGGCTCTGTCAAAAGCTTCTGGTTGGTAAGGTTTTTGTGTGTTGGTTATTTTCAAGTGGCATTGATTTTACTTTGTGTGGTGGTTAGTGGTAAGAAGGGTGGGGCTCATTGGTATAGTGACTCTCTCCTTGGAAATAATACTTTTAACAACGCTACTTATGTTGTTTTTGGCGGAAGGCGGTTTCTTCTATTCTATGGTGTTGTTGGTGGTCTCCTTCATTACACTTGACAACTGGTAGTCTCCTTAGACAGGTGGTATGTACTACTTTGTTTGGTGATTGGTGGCTAGCGAGGGTATTTTTGTTGGCTTCTTAGTCCAGAGGTGGAAACAATTTTCTTTGTTGGTGCATTTTCTTGGGTCCTCCTCCAATATCGCAAGCTTGTGAGGCTCGATCAAAGAGAGTTCCATGAAGGTCCTCTCTTTGTAGGCAGTGTGTTTAGTTTTTGTGGTTAATTTTTTGCGGTCTTTATTTATAAGTTAGTAGTCCTACAACTCTCCTCGGACTATGTGGTGTCTCATCTCTTTGTATTGGTTTATCTCTATGGCCCAACAATGTGCTCCCTCTCATAGATGTATTGGTGGTCATGCTTTCTATGAGAGCTCAAGCTGAGTTGTCAACTTTCCTTTTTTGTATGGAAACCCCCTTGCTAATTCAATAAGAACTTTGAGAAATTGAGGATATAGTCATTGAGAAGGATCTCCATTCTAATTCAAAAGTTATAGCTATGGTTGTAGACTAGGTACTAGCCACTAGTCATAACTAGGGGTGTCAAAATCAATATATGCATATTAAAAATGCTCTTGGGTGGGGTAATTCTCAACATAAATGATGCCAAAGATGAAATCCTAATGATGATGCATGAGGTCTAGCTGGAACTCAAGGCCATGGACAAACATATGGCAAGGATAGTAGTCATTCTGCGTGGCAAAGACCTTTCTCCTCAAGATAGTCTAGGTGATTTGATGCCCATTGACACGGATGTTTCCACATCCTCCTATATTTGAATGATGTTATATGCTTTTTATGATACATATTATGATTACTGCTAGAGCCTGTCTTAGACTTTCATGGAAGTTTAATTTTGTTTAATTGTTTTTGTAGTTTTTATGGTTAATAAGCCAAGTAAACATTTTTTGGTCTTAGGCAGTTGTTGGGCTACATATTTTTTGGAAAACAACCATACTGTATTGTTGATGGTTCAGTTTCCCTTGTGGCAGGCCAAATGCATACAAAATGCTAGACTATATGTAATCACTCTTTGATCAATAAAAGGCTTTTAATTAAAAAGAAAAAAAAATCACTTCTTAAGTTATTAAGAAATATCTAATTATCTTATATACATATATGGGAAAATTTTTGGTGTTGCTTTCTCATACATTTCAAAATTTCTCTCTTGGATTACTAAATATGATTTTTGAAGTAAAAGTTTAGTTTTAGATATGAAATCTATCATATAAAAGTTTATCAAAAAGTCTAATAAATTTTCAACACTTAAATGAGCAAATTTGTGATTTATTAATCAACATTTTTCACTATTTTTCCTTCATTCATTTCACATAAATATTTTTCCCTCGTTCATTTCACATAAACATAAATATCTTTACTTGGATCTTTTTCTCTAATAATCCATCACACCCTTTTAAAGATCAATTTACAAACACTATTTAATTTTTAAGTAATCATATTTTGGTTTATAATATTACACATTGTTACAAGTTACTTTTTAACATGGGTGCCATCTTGATGAAATTCACTTTAACCCATTCCTAGATCTAGTTACATTCACTTGTGCTCTAACTTTCTCTTTCATTGATGGAATACCCAGTAACGAGCACATGAATACTATAACAAACACGCGATCACACTTTAAAGGGATGGAACTTAACAAATCTGGTTTATAAAATACTTGGATATATATTTGTTTCCTTTGGACATATCTCACTTTGTTAAATAATTTTCAAACTTAATCTCATGTGTGATCTCAAGCCTGTGATAACTCAGATTTATTGTGGATAAACGTTATATATATATTTTTCATAATTCACTTTTTTTGAGTTTGTATTTTTCTCAATGAAGCTTGATAACTCAGATTTATTGTGGATAATATATATATATATATATATAAATTTTTTTTTTTTTCATAATTCACTTTTTTTGAGTTTGTATTCTTCTCAATGACATGACATTTTTCTTTTCATGCTACATGGTCAACAAAACTTGCTAATAATTGTTTATGATACACTCTTTTGAATGATAATATAGAAATTTCAGCATTAAGTAATTTCTTTTGGCAACATTTTTGTGGTGAATTCTATATGGCATATGGACATAATATCACAATTGGCCAACGTAATAGTGACACTAAATCTTTTTTATGTTACTTTGAATTTCTAGCATCATGTATAAGATTTGGCTTAGTTTTGGAATAATTCACATTGTGTTGTTACATTTTACAATCTACACATTCTTTCAAAAGATGCCAGCATTTGGAACACCAATCGTAGTCATTGGTAATAAATCTCATAGGTAATAAATCTTGGTGAACACACTTGTGGCATTCGTTTACACTTATGTATTCAACTTTTTGGGATTGATTTAATATTGATTTGCATCACACTCTTTTCCTATAATTTAGTGAAAATTGATTTGTTTGAATTATGTGTAGCAATTTTTTCTTGATAAATCGCATCCATGGTTGATAAATTCATATCCTCCAGCTTAAAAAACTAAGATAATAAACTAAGTCAAGTTATTTCCTCCAGCTTACAGACTAGTCTTGGTTAATCTTTAGGGAGACCCCCATAAGTTAGGAACCTTTTTCCTAGTTTGAAGTGAGAAATGTTAATTTTCAGCTATTCTATGTTGTTACAATCACTTTAGCCCAATTTTTTTCTTTAATCAACAATCTTTCAACACAATTTATTCTTCCAATTATCAAGAAAAATTGTAGACAGAACAATAAATGCAATAAACAATAGAAGACAATCAAGAGCAATAAGAGACATAAGTATTTGGTCAAAGACCAAGGAAAATTCCCACAAGGGGGAAAAACCATTTCAAATTATTTTTCTTATTAGATTGTCGTGAATGTTCAACAAAGAGAGAGTAAAATGTTCCAATTCACCAATCACAATGCTATCCAACAAAACCAACCAAATAATATCCAAGAGATGAACCCAATAGACATATTTGATTCAAATCCGAGTTTCCAAGCCTGCGGTCAATGATCAAAATATCTTAGGTCACAACCGCACGAAGCTAATGACCATGTTAGTGGCTGTAGCTCTCCATCCGCAAGGAGCACCCTATCAAGTGAGTAGCGATAACTGAGAATTCCATGTTCCAAATCTGCGACTAGAGATCAAATCACCTTCTTCACACGTGCGAGATCAAGCTACCACTTTCTATCCATTGGGGAGCCTATGCTACCACCCAGAATCATCACCATCAGGGAGTCTATGATACCACCCAGAATCACTAGCGGAGAGCTAATGCTACTACTTGGGAACCATTATCATTGGGGAGCTTAAGCTACCACCCGAAATCCAAGGACAATAGTTAGGATACAACTTAACATGAGGTAAGGATCACAACTATCCTATTGTTTGTTGATCTTCCCATTAGGACCCTAAAGAGTTAAGTGGTAGAACACCAACATCCACTATCTTGGGAGGAGATACACACTTATGCTACAAGGTAAGGATCAGACACAACCCAAGGCACTTAGGGAGATACACATTTACCCTACAAGGTAAGGATCAGACATGAAGGATTAGACACAACCCAAGGCACTTGGGGAGATACATATTTACCTTGCAAGGTAGGGATCAAACATGCCCAAGTCATCTTCTTAACCCATTGTCCAGATGGGGAGGAATAATCCCAACAACGCAGCTTGTGGGTAGGATGCATACTGGGGTATACTATATAGGGGAGATACACAATTACCATGAGGTAAGGATCATACACACCTTCATATGGAAATAGAGAATATACACACTTACTGTGAAGTAAGGGTCATGCACACCTATTGTACGCGAGTTCCCTCAACCCTAGGAGTTGTTTGAGTCAATTCCTCACCCTTGGAGCTCAAGCAGGGGGGAAGAGAATTTCTCAGTGTCCTCAATCAACCAAGACCCTTACCCAAAAGGGCCACGTCCATCATTCTAAGTTTCTCTCTAAAGATAAAGATATTCCCTTTTGCTAAAGCCTTGGTGAATATGTATGCAATCTGCTCATTAGTCAAAATATGATAGAGTCTCACAACTCCTCTCTGCACCATGTTACATATGTAATGATATATGATCTGAATGTGCTTGGACTTGTCATGAAATACGTGATTCTCTTCCAAGAAAATGCCACTCTTGTTGTCACAATATATCAATGTCATATCTAGGACCTGCTCAAACAACTCTCCAAAGAGATTCCTCAACCAAATTGCCTCACAACCAACCATGATAGCAGCAATATACTCTGCCTCTACTGTACAAAGCCACACACTTCTGTTTCCTTCTCATATAAGATATCAAAGCAGATCCCAAGCTAAAGAAACACCCTAATGTGCTCTTCTTATCAATAACATTTCCAACTTGGTCAACATCAACTTATCCATGTAGTCTCACATCTCTGAAATTATATCTCAAACCAAGATTGATCGAACCATGAAAATATCTTAGAATGTGTTTGGAAGAAACCCAATGTTCATAAAGTGGCTCGGTCGCGAATTGACTCAAGGTTTTCACTAAAAAATATATGTTTGGAAGGGTGTTAATAAGAAATATCAATTTCCCTATCAATTGTCGGTACTCAAAGGGGTTTGCTAATTCAGGGCCAACACCGTCTCCACATAACTTCTTGAAATTCGTCGCCATCAGTGTGTCTAGGGGCTTACATTCAGTGATTCCAAATCTTTCCAATAGCTTCACAACATACTTTCCTTGAGAAAGGAAAATCTCTCCCAGTCTCTACCAAACCTCTAGTCCCAGAAAGTAATGCATCATATCAAGATCCTTCATTTAAAATTGAGATGCCATCTCCCTCTTACATTCAAGCATCAGATCACGAGCTATAAAGAATTGATCGTCAACTTATAAAACCAAAATCAAAGGCATACCTTGGAATACTTTGAAGTAGAGGTTGTCGTTGACACTACTTGTTGTGAACTCAAGCTTCACCAGGTAACGGTCAATATGGGCATACCGAGCTCGTGGAGTTCACTTATAACAATATAATGCTTTCTTCAACCTACAAATGTGAGTCTTCTTTCCCTTCACTTAAAATCCTTGAGGTTGTTTAACATATACTCTCTCTTTTTTTTCGTGGTATTCCATGAAGAAATTTTGTCTTTAGATCCATCTAGTGAAGTGTCTATCCTTATCTAGCAACAAGAAAACAAATTGATCTAATAGTGGTGTAGTGGGCAATGGGAGAAATTATATTTTCATAGTGTTATTTTTCTTTCTAGGAGAAACCTCGGACCATGAACCTTGCTTTGTTCTTCTCAATGCTTCTATCAGGTCCATGTTTGATCTTATATAACCATTTTGAAGTTACGATATAATTTCCCTTAGGTATCGACACAACATCCCGTACATCATTCTTCATAATCGAATCATATTCTTTGACCATGGAATCCTTCAAAACTTGTTCTTTCACAACTTCTTCAAAAGTAGAAGGCTCAACTTGGATAATAGTGCTCATGGCTACAACATATACTTGGTAGCGATGTAACCACCCCACCCCACATTAACCGAATTTCACTGGCCTGCCATGTTAAAAATCAGACGAAGGGTTACTATGACATGACCCGACCTCGAAGCTTAAATTATGAAAGTGTGGAAAATAACTGGAACTTACTGACCACAAATTTACATCCTACATGGCTTACAGGAAAATTAGGGCTAAAGAGCCACCAGGGGTGACCAAAATCTGTGCTAGATTTCCTTTTCAGTGACTTGAACTCTCAACCACATGCACAAGCTTACATGAGTGCGGTTGTGACCCTCCAACCACATGCACAAGCATGTCTGAGTGCAGTTGTGACCCAAAATCCTCAGTTCAGTGCCTACGGTCCCAAGATTTGAGCCACAATTCCAGGCCAGCCTCCATACCACTGCCCAAAACTTCCTGAGACTTTCCAGAATGATAAATGACTTGAAGACAAAGCTAACCATACAAAACTTGATCAAGGACTTTACCTAACCAAGCCTAACAATGACAGTCATTTCATTAAACATATGGCGAAAATGTAATCTACATGCCATGAATGCATATCTGAACATAGGATTCTGAAGGAGAATCACCAAGAAGGTTTAATGCTCTCTCATAATAGATGCAATAACATTTGTTAGTCCATGCATTAATTAAGAATCAAATACTTATCCAATATTGATCAAGACATAGCTAGAGCACATTGCAAATCCATGCTTATAACCATCATCAAACCAAATTATTAACCATGATAGAACAACTATCATATGATCATAATAAAAATTACAAGTGCTCATAGATTACAATATGAAAATAGCTCATATTAAATTATGCAAAAACCAACCAAGTTAGGGACTTCCATATACCACTCGACCATAGATTTGGATGAACCAAATATTTATTTCAGCCAATCACCCCCGTGCCATATTACAAAAATGAATGTGGGATGTCAAGACATAAACAACTAGGGCTTCCTCGAGATTAAACCACCTCCAACTTGTAATATCCCTTTTTCAGGATTGTTCATAAAACATGCATCAAAAACACATTTCCAGCAACAAATGTAATAAAACAGTGAAATGATCACTTGGATCCCATAGATACATCCATCTAGCATCTAAATAAAAGAGGAGATTAGAAAGAAATGAAACTAGGTGGGTTAATGACGCAAGCTTAGAGCTTGCCATACCCAGGATCTTCAAATAACCATGCATAAAAATGCATACTCAGCATTTACCCAAATCAAAACATCAGTCACTGGCAAATTCATCATTTTCCCATTTCAACGTGCGGAAGCTTTCCAATATATGTTCAAAATCATTCAATATTATCAATCTCGATCCATTCACTTTCTGGCAAAAACAATACTCAAATGCTTCCTAAACCATACCAATATTCACATGAGATTATATACATTACCCCAAAACTTCCACCATACTTTCATCAGAACTCATTCCCATTTCATAGGGCTGAAATCACATCACATAACTTTGTACAAAAGTTCATTTCCAATTCCATGAGTATAGACTTTCATACCACCATTCAATTACAAACCCAAACTCTTTTTAAGATTGGATTCTATAAACAAATTCCATCAAACAAGTGCGCCCTTTGTTATCATTACACGTGTATCATTTGGTTTAAAACAATCTTACATTGTTTTAACCCATCTTATTCCATCAATAAACCATTGTTCAAGAAATTTACCTCATGTGCTTACTGTTCAACTGCGCCTTCAACGCTTATGCTGTACAAGTCTGTATCATATAACATTCTTTTGATGAATTAACCCATTTGAATTCTTGCAAGAATCTCCGGACCACGCCCTCAGGTTCTGAAATTCACCAGAAATCGAACCTTTCGATTCCACTGCACTCTGCATTTACTATTGCTGTAGATCGGTCCTGCTCATATCATTTTATAGTCGACTTCTTTTTTTTTTTCCTCTGCACTAAAACTTAGCGCCACAATTTCGCTATATCTGCATACTCAATAAAAATTTCTTTGCATATCAATTCATCGATAAAAACTTCTACAGCATCATTTTAGAACCGGATACTATTGCCTTGCAATTAAATTATCACTGAAGTTATGAATTTAGACTGTCAAAGAATATCTGTTCCACTACAAACATCGACGATCCCACTTACTATAATTCCGATTACAATTTTCTATCTCTCTGATTGGAGATCGCTGTAAATACCACTCTGTTCAAACGTGACATCACTTACCACCGTTCAGACACCACTTACCACCGTTTCAGTTTATAAACTTTGACAGAGCCAGGATTTCATTGTCGATTTAACTCCTCACTCGTTGCGTGGTCAACATTCATACTGACCATTACATCTGCGCTTCAGCTCATTCAATATCAGTATTAACACAAAAACAAGGTTCGAATTTCATATTAACTTCAGCGTTTTATACCTGGTAACGAGTTAAGAATTTAAAACTCTGTTAGAGCTATGAAATCGACCCAAACAGAAGCTTCAACGCCCGGATTCGGTTTTAATACAGCTGCTTATACACTTCTCATGGATTATGCAATTCTTGCAACCAAAACAGCGTGTGGTCTCCATTTAAATTCAATTTGATACAGCACGTATACAAACTCAGCGCTATATATATCACATCAAATGCCAATGTAATACTACCTCAATATACATCGAATTTTCCACAGCTATGCATTTGAATTGAAAAATCGAATTTCATTGTAAACGCTGTCACTAAGTTATTTCAAACCTGCGCCCTTTCAACTTCGAACAGAGATTTTAACATTCCACCATGCACGCATCGAATAGCAATTTATGCTATCGACCCTCAGGATTACACAAACTTGACATTGCAGACTTAGAAGGTATTAAAAGACTGGTGCTCTCCGCTTTTCATTTTCTATTAATCGAATTCAGATCGATATAACAAAACCATTCATAAGCTCATGCATAGATAACAATTTCTATATTAAGATCAATCCTTTTAACTTGGTCACATAAATCGATCCCACCATTTCTTTGATTGCAGGTTTCCTTTAGTCGATCTTTCCAATAATCAATTCCTCAACCATATATATACATTTAACCAGAAAATACTATAACTTTCGCAGCCAATCTCCAAATGTATATATATTTATAATCTGAAATCAACACAAGATTACTTACAGACTTTGTTTGGCTTGATATTCCAGATTGATGGCCCTTACAATTTACCAAAGGCTCACTGCCTTGGTTGTTCCAAACTAGCTCTCTACTCCTCTCACTATTCTCAATGTATTTTTCTCTCAAAAAGCCCTCCTATTTATACAATTTTTTAAAAAATCATTACATTAAATGCTCAATCCCTTAAAATCCTCAACAAACCCCTAAATCTCTCAACATCTCTAAAGGATAGGTTTTTATCCCTAAAATCCTTCAATTTATTAAATTTCCTCATATCCTTTTATTAATAAAAAGATATTTACATAAATCCTCACCTTCTCCTATTTAATTCAAATTAATTAATAAAATATTAAAAATCATCACACCCCATATTTACAAATTAATATTATCACACCCCATATTTACAAATGGAGAAAAAAGGTCTTGATGCTCCTGCATCAGACTCCCCATGTAAGAAAATTCATGACCACCTGGTCATAAGTCTGGATATCTCCTCCTGGATCCCAAATTTTATTTTGTAATCTTTCCGTGCTTGTTGATTGCTTCACTGCTGTTGTCATCTGCTGTTGTCTTCCAGGTTTCCATATTTTGTGTTGTAGTGCTCCACCTGCTCTGCTCTGGCAATCTTTCGCTGTCTTTCTCTTGCTATCTTTCCTTTTCTTTCTTGCTGCTGTCTTTCTCTGGGAAGTTTTTATCATTAACCTCCTTATCAACTCAATTTCTTTGTCCAGTATGTCCTCTGTCTGCTGATTGTTTCCAACATCTCCAATAAAACATGTTGCTCTAGCTGTCACTATGAATGTTGCGGCCTCCCAAACTTCCTGTCCCTCTGCAACATTTCTTTGCTCATCATCTGCAATTTCTTTTTGGTTTATGACAACTGCTTTGTCATCCTTCTTCAGCAATCTGTCCTTAACATCCTTCAGTAGATGTTCTTCCTCTTCTTCTTCCATTTGGCTATCCACCTGTGCCAAATATGTTCCAGCGTCTGCAACAACATCTTCAATCATAAGACAATCATTATAAAAAAAATAAGGCCTCTGTACCTCTTTTCCCTTTAGCAACACTTCAGTATGTTGCGTTGATTTCTCTTCTTCTGTCAGCATATCAGTATGCTGATCCAAACTCAAAGAACTCTTGAGACTGTCAGCTAGTCTCCCCTTCTCATCAACTATTTCAATGATGTCTTTTAGCATTTGTCCACTGTATTGAACTAATTCTTTCCCAGCCTCTGCTTCAAAACTTTCATCTTCTCGAAGGTACTCTTTCACATCTTTGACAGCTTTAAAAGACTGTCTATCTTCTTCCAAACCTGCAATCACACACAAATCATTAGTTTTAAAATCACAAGACCTTACGGTCTTATTTGATGCTTCAGTCATCAAATCTTCCGGCTGCTTCGAATCATTCATATGATTCAACTCCTCCAGTTCTTCATCACTTTCAAAAAGTAATGGTCCACTCTCTGGGTAACATATCGAAACTTCAACATCTTCTTCAGCATCTTCATTTTGCTGTAGCTCAACTCTTTCGAGCTTCTCTATCCTCTGTCTGGCATCTATAACCTGTTCAAGTTCCCTTAGTTCCTTTATCAACTGCAAATTCACCTGATGATTCCACTTCTCTTGTAGTCTCTGCCATCTCAGCTTCTTTCTCATGACATAACCATGCTTCTGGTTTTCCTCATTTCTTTGCAACATCTCCATTAACACCTCAAGCTGAACTGCTATCTCAGCCTTCTCCCTCTCATATTCCTCTTTTCTTAACTGTCTCTGTATGCCAATTGCCTTGGCATCCTTATTCTTTTGTCCTCTGCTATGGTTGATTTTAGAACCTCTGTTTTGACTGTCACTAGTCATCATCCTTTCCATCTCTATGAGTTCCTCACTCACTTTACTATGAGTTGTACTAAAGCCTCTTCAGCAGCAAGTCCTGTCCTGCCGCCACTTACCTCACCAAGCTCTCTTCACTCAGTCTTTTGGCAAGCAATTGGTTCTATCTCTGGAACCTCCTTTGAGCACTTCTCTTTGCTCTTCCTGGCTTCAACTCATCTGCCTGTTCACAACTGTCTTCCTTCATCTGTTAGCAATTGCCTTTTGGGAGTTGCAATAATACTGCAAAGACTACAATATTCAAATCTTCAAAAAACATATAATCTTACCTCCAAGATCTCGTCTGATCTTGTCCTTCCATTTGCCTGCACTTCAATTACCTTCAGAATCTCACCACTCCTGCAAATATGTTACAGCAATCTTTATGCTTCCTCTGTCAATCAGATTTAAAATCTGATTCTCTCTTCCAATCTTCTGGCAACTTCAGCTGTCAACAACAATTCCCTCTTTGCTGAGTTTCTTCTTTGCTGCAACCATCAATTCTCATTCCATTTCTTTGTCAGTAAAATTCAAATCAAAATTAACCAAACACAATACTTGCATGATCTTTCATTCCTTCAGCTGTACTCTGGTTGCTTGACTTTCAATTAGAATCTGATCTTCTTTACCTGCATTCTGTTTACTTGCAATTGTATATGTTGCATATCAGATTTAAAATCTGATCTTCATCATTCATCACACATTCAGAAATACATTTCAATCCAACAAACCTTCTGTCTTCAGACAAACATTCTTCATTTCAACAGAGCCAAGCTCTGATACCAAAATTGACGCAAGCTTAGAGCTTGCCATACCCAGGATCTTCAAATAACCATGCATAAAAATGCATACTCAGCATTTACCCAAATCAAAACATCAATCACTGGCAAATTCATCATTTTCCCATTTCAACGTGCGGAAGCTTTCCAATATATGTTCAAAATCATTCAATATTATCAATCTCGATCCATTCACTTTCTGGCAAAAACAATACTCAAATGCTTCCTAAACCATACCAATATTCACATGAGATTATATACATTACCCCAAAACTTCCACCATACTTTCATCAGAACTCATTCCCATTTCATAGGGCTGAAATCACATCACATAACTTTGTACAAAAGTTCATTTCCAATTCCATGAGTATAGACTTTCATACCACCATTCAATTACAAACCCAAACTCTTTTTAAGATTGGATTCTATAAACAAATTCCATCAAACAAGTGCGCCCTTTGTTATCATTACACGTGTATCATTTGGTTTAAAACAATCTTACATTGTTTTAACCCATCTTATTCCATCAATAAACCATTGTTCAAGAAATTTACCTCATGTGCTTACTGTTCAACTGCGCCTTCAATGCTTATGCTGTACAAGTCTGTATCATATAACATTCTTTTGATGAATTAACCCATTTGAATTCTTGCAAGAATCTCTGGACCACGCCCTCAGGTTCTGAAATTCACCAGAAATCGAACCTTTCGATTCCACTGCACTCTGCATTTACTATTGCTGTAGATCGGTCCTGCTCATATCATTTTATAGTCGACTTCTTTTTTATTCCTCTGCACTAAAACTTAGCGCCAAAATTTCGCTATATCTGCATACTCAATAAAACTTTTCTTTGCATATCAATTCATCGATAAAAACTTCTACAGCATCATTTCAGAACTGGATACTATTGCCTTGCAATTAAATTATCACTGAATTTATGAATTTAGACTGTCAAAGAATATCTGTTCCACTACAAACATCGACGATCCCACTTACTATAATTCCGATTACAATTTTCTATCTCTCTGATTGGAGATCGCTGTAAATACCACTCTGTTCAAACGTGACATCACTTACCACCGTTCAGACACCACTTACCACCGTTTCAGTTTATAAACTTTGACAGAGCCAGGATTTCATTGTCGATTTAACTCCTCACTCGTTGCATGGTCAACATTCATACTGACCATTACATCTGCGCTTCAGCTCATTCAATATCGGTATTAACACAAAAACAAGGTTCGAATTTCATATTAACTTCAGCATTTTATACCTGGTAACGAGCTACGAATTTAAAACTCTGTTAGAACTATGAAATCGACCCAAACAGAAGCTTCAACGCCCGGATTCGATTTTAATACAGCTGCTTCTACACTTCTAATGTATTATGCAATTCTTGCAACCAAAACAGCGTGTGATCTCCATTTAAATTCAATTTTATACAGCACACATACAAACTCAACGCTATATATATCACATCAAATGCCAATGTAATACTACCTCAATATACATCGAATTTTCCACAGCTATGCATTTGAATTGAAAAATCGAATTTCATGAGTGTTGTAAACGCTGTCACCAAGTTATTTCAAACCTGCGCCCTTTCAACTTCGAACAGAGATTTTAACATTCCACCATGCACGCATCGAATAGCAATTTATGCTATCGACCCTCAGGATTACACAAACTTGACATTGCAGACTTAGAAGGTATTAAAAGACTGGTTCTCTCCGCTTTTCATTTTCTATTAATCGAATTCAGATCGATATAACAAAACCATTCATAAGCTCATGCATAGATAACAATTTCTATATTAAGATCAATCCTTTTAACTTGGTCACATAAATCGATCCCACCATTTCTTTGATTGCAGGTTTCCTTTAGTCGATCTTTCCAATAATCAATTCCTCAACCATATATATACATTTAACCAGAAAATACTATAACTTTCGCAGCCAATCTCCAAATGTATATATATTTATAATCTGAAATCAACACAAGATTACTTACAGACTTTGTTTGGCCTGATATTCCAGATTGATGGCCCTTACAATTTACCAAAGGCTCACTGCCTTGGTTGTTCCAAACTAGCTCTCTACTCCTCTCACTATTCTCAATGTATTTTTCTCTCAAAAAGCCCTCCTATTTATACAATTTTTAAAAAAATCATTACATTAAATGCTCAATCCCTTAAAATCCTCAACAAACCCCTAAATCTCTCAACATCTCTAAAGGATAGGTTTTTATCCCTAAAATCCTTCAATTTATTAAATTTCCTCATATCCTTTTATTAATAAAAAAGATATTTACATAAATCCTCACCTTCTCCTATTTAATTCAAATTAATTAATAAAATATTAAAAATCATCACACCCCATATTTACAAATTAATATTATCACACCCCATATTTACAAATGGAGAAAAAGGTCTTGATGCTCCTGCATCAGTTAAACAGATCTCCCACACTAGAGTAGCTAAAAATGACTAAAAACCCCAAACTGCATTTTATCGGAGTTGTTGCATCAATGGAATGCACAGTCTAAAGAGGGGTTTAACATAAAAATATGGGAGAACAATAGATCTACTCATATATTAATGAATAATGCTGAAGTACAGAGATCTAGTCTCCTCACACAAAATACAAGAGAACCCGACAAGGGTTTTTTGTCAAATACTCTGCATACAAATGTGATCTTCAGAAAATTACTGAATAATCACTGAAACACTGAAGCACAAGAGCATAGAAGGCTGGAAAGATGTCTGATCTGATGTAGAACCCTCAAGGGCTTCCTCCCATGAAAGGATGAACCTCTCAATCAAAAGGAAACACTGCAACGGAGCCACCAAACCATGCAATGATCACTGCCTCCAAAATAATGCACTCCCTAGCAGAAACAACGCTGGGATGGTATGAGAAATGTGTGGTATAATACCACAGATCTGAAATAATCTTTGGAGCTCTCCAAACAGATCTCTCAAGTGAAGGAAAGTTTCCTCCAAAGAGAAACTAGCTCAGAAGCCGGGATTCCAATCCCTTCCACTGCTACAACTAGCAACACTACACAATCTCCGACAAAGTTGTGCTGATGAAGATGGCTGAAGCTTGGCCTAAAAACCTGATGTGGAATGATGAATACACACTCTCCCAATGAGCTCCTCAAAGGAAAAAGGTGGGATTCCCGCCCGCGAACATCCAGTGCTAAATAGCACTGCAACTTTGCTAAGCAGCAAAGCAGCAACAATTCTTGGCAGCCAAGAAGAATAATCTACAACACATGATGAATAATGCTGCCATCCTCTTCCTTATATAAGATATGAGTTTTCTTGCCCTTGGCCCCACTCACTTAGGTTACTTCTAACCCAAGTTACATTTCCCTCCAAAATTGCGTTATCCATCCTGGGATTCCTCCTCCACTAAAACTGTGCTGTTGACTTAGTCAAAGCAGCTTCAATTTAACCCTGTTCACACATGGAGGTGTCTTATTGAGCTAAAAAGGGTGTCCCTCTTTAACATTTGGAGTGTTTTATTCCTCCTTAGGAGACTTATGGGCTTTTCTTCCCATTTATTCACCGATTAGAGCTGCTGCTAACTCTAATGTTCCATTTAGCTTGGAGGCTAAAATTTTGGAACATTACAATCCTCCCCTCCAAAATATTTGCTTGTCCTCAAGAAAATGCATAAGGAGAACAAAATTTCTATCCTCTTCCTCATGTGGCCTCCATCAATAGCCTCCATCACTGCATCAAGAGAATATGCAAATATACTGTCATCCAATGCTTCCTCCCAAGTGTGCAAAACCAAAGTGCCTGCATCAATCAAAGGTGGAAAGTGTGAATGGAAAATTTCTAGCTGTCTCATGGCCTCCATAAAGTGGGAGTGATGATCATCATGGGGAATGAGTGTCTCCCTCACCCATGCTATCATCCAAATGAGGTGAGTCACCCTCCAACATGGCAACTCATGAAAAGTCTCCTCCACCTTGTGCTTCTAAAATGAAGGTGGGCTGAATGAATGTACATGATAGGCAAGAAGGTCTATCCAACGTTGTCCTCTTCTCCACTTATGATAAGTGTAGAAGGCATGCTGATCTTGGGCTGCAACATGATTACCCTCCAATGGCAAAAAGAAGATTGAGCCTCCAAGGACTCTCCCTCCAAAGTCGTGAGACATGTCAACCCAAACCATTCCATTCAAGATGAATGGCACATCATCACCACATGGCATCCAAATAAGAAAATGGATGAAGGTTATGTGCAAGTTTGGATGATACATATGGTCTCTCTGGTGGATACAACGCAGTTCTCCCAACCGCTGATTGAGAATGTCATATGGCAAGTGGTCCTGCAACAAGTTACAAGATGTATATGTTTGTTCTCCCAACATGGGAAAGTAAGGATCAATGTATATCAGTTGTACATATATAAAATAAAAATACACTTGCCCAAAGTCATGTATAGATGGGCTACTATCATCATAAACATTGGCCCTAAAGTGACCATGAAACCCAAAAATACTCTTGCTCTTTTGAGGAGCAATGCACTGTTCGAACATGGTGGGAAAACACAAAGACTCAATGGAGTAATAAACAAGTATAGAAATGCATTTCCTACCATACATAGTGAGTAGGCTAAAAGTGGGGTCCATGTACCAGCTCCCCCATGAGGATTCCCTCACAAGAAGCTGTAAGAAGGGATACTCATACTCTTTGGAGCACTCTATCAATAAGAACATACTCCCATGTGTCAGCGCTGTAGGCCTTAAGAATCATTAGGGGAATTTTGAGGTATAAAATGGGCCTCCTAAGAAAAATGTACAACCAAAATAAACTTTATAAGAACCAATAGGATTCAAGATGATGATGTCAACCATGGGGGATGATTCACCATTTTTTAAGTAAAAGGGTAAAAAAATTAAAAAATAATAGAATAATAAAACTACTTTTTCAACACGTATTTTCAACTTATCTCCCAAATTTTTTACTCAAATTTTGAGTTGGAGCACTCATTGGATGCACAATTTAATTCTTCATCCAAGGAGTACTCATGTTGCATACCTTCGATGGGCTCTGCTACGCGAAAAATGAGAAATACATGAATAAATATGATTGCAATCACGTTTTTCATGTATTTCTCATTTTTCATGTAGCAGGGTCCATCGAAAGTATGCAACATGGGTACTCCTTGGATGAGGAATTAAATTTTGCATCCAACGAGTAATCCCGCTCGAAATTTCAATAAAAACTTTGGGAGATAAGTTGAAATTACAAGTTGAAAAAGTAGTTTTTTCTTTTTTCCCTCTAAAATTTGATGATGTCATCAAATCTTACTTTATTATTTCCACTATTATTTTATAATTTCCTTAGGAGGCCCATTTTAGACCTCAAAATTCCCCTAATGAAGGCTCCATGACTTCTCCTTTTGACATCCCACATGCCAAAGCCATCCACCATCATGCTGCTAGATAAGAAGATCATCTTCCAACATGGAAGTCTCTCATGATCCTCCAATGCTAAAGGGTAGCCTCCTTGCATCATGAATGTGCCTTCCTTCTTTTCAGAAATATCATGAAAAGTATGGGAAGAATTTTTCCCATACTCTCCCAAGTGCAACCATAGCAACAACAACTTTTGCTGTTGCCTCATCTCTCCCTCATACAAGCCATAGAGTAAGATCATGAAAGTTAACTTGTATGATGCCCCATACCAACAAGTCTTATGCTGCTCTATCATATGGGTGCCCTGCCATCCAATTGGTTCCTCTCTCCATACAAAGCTTCCCTTGAACAAAAACACATTAGCAATACATGGAAGAAAGATGCAATAAAAACAAGTTGCCAAATGACAACCGGAGAGTGAATCATGGTCCCTCTCATGGAACCAGTGCAATGCATCCTTGGCCTGCATCAAAATAAGAAATAAAAAGTGCTTTGCCAGCCACTTGTTTGCTTCCATAGTCATCTCATAAGATGAAAACATGAAGTTACAATATGGTGTCATTGGTGCACCAAGAGACACATGGCTTCCCCCACATCTCATCAAAAAGATAGCCAAAATCAAGGCTACAAGTAGCTGCAAGTACATCATCATATAATATACAAGAAGAGATGATTATTCTTGTTACATCATGCTGCTCAAATGATGAAAAGAAGTACAAAACACAATATGAAATGATACCTCCTCCATTGTGTACTTGAGGTCTTGAGCAGAAATGGCTCAACTGGAAATTCTCCCTTACTCCCAATGAGTAGGAAGGTGACTGTGACATCCTCACCATCCGGGCTATGCATCTCTCCATATGCTGATATATGTCATGCTGGATGCCCTCCCAAGTGAACTCCTCCATCAAATGGAAATATGCATCAAGGTGCATAGAAGAGAAGTCCTCATGTGCTGCATGTAGTAGCTTCTCCTTGAGACTAGAAAATCTAGTCAAGAAGATCCTGCCATAGGAATAGATGACCACATCATCCACATGTAGTTGTCATCTCCATTCGGGTCATCAAGAATCATGCATGCACCAAGATCCTTGGAGTACTCCACTAAAAGCTGAGACCTCCAATAAGGATCAATCCTCCTCAAAGACAGCGCTGGTGATATAGCATGTGAAGCTCTCCTCATGCTGCTGCCTGCTACTTTGACATCTCCCATGCCAAAGTCTTCCTCCAAACTCTTCACCTCTCCAAAATCAAAGAGTGGTGAATCCAAAGACAAGATGTCTTCCATCAGCTCTAGATCAGGTGGCCTCCTAGGTGGAATTCCTCCATGAAGTGAGACATCAATGTCAAGAGTAGACTGCATATATGATTGGGCAACTTTGCCCTTACCCTCACTGCGCAAATCAGTCTGCCTCTTTCTTGCACTAGCTCTTTGAAATAGAGAAGGGTGTGTACCTCTCATCAAATGATGCTGCTCTTCATTCCTTCCTTCTCCTTCTAGCTGCAATGCTGCACAATCATGCTGCTTATTGATTGTGCTTGGACCTCTATGTATGAGATCCTGGGGAACTTCTTGCGAAAGCACAAGAATCCCTCCTGTTGGAGCATGTGCTCCCCCTCCCTCTACATGAGGCACTGGATGTGCTCTAGATGTGACAACGCTGTTGCCCTCTTCTTCATCAATGTGTGTAGGCAATATCTCAAAAATTGGATCCCTTTGTGAAAAAGTGATTCCCATGCCCTCTTTTTCAAGAATATGAACTAGAGGTTTTGCTTCCGGCAATGTGTAATGCAAGACATAAGCTCTTCTCATGGTTTTCTGAAATGGAGTTTCCTCCATCACATGCAAGGGTTTTTTTTTCTCAAATTTTCCTTGCTCATGTGTCTTAGGAAGTTTTTCACCAAACCTCTCCATCAATGTTTTTATGAATCTTGCATATGAGAAAGTTTTGGCATTCTTTAAGGAATAAGATTCAAAAATCCACCATGCATGAGCCTTACCTCTGAAATGCAGCGCTACAACTCTGATAGCTTCATCTCTAGAAATATGGTGCAGTTGTAAATAAGAGTTTACTCCTTCACCCAAGCTCCAACTGAACATGTAGGTGATCCGGAAAAAGTAGATAGAATAAATCTATCTGCATCCTGCTGCTGGCTCTTCTCCATCTGGATCTTGCAAAACTCTTGGAAATCAGTATGTTCTCTAAACCTTTCATTTTGAGATTCATACTCCCGCAACAAATCACTAAGAGTCATTCTCTTAGGCATTCTTCCTCCTCCCATCCATCTCAGGATAGCTCTGGGCATTTGACTGCGTTGTGCATCATGGAGTGAAACTGCATGCTCACACTCACCATGTGCAAATCTAGATTCAGCTCTAGAATCAACCTCCTTTGGAGATTTCATCTCCAATCTTATTTTCTTCAGCTCTCCTTGAAAGCTCTTCATGGATTTTGGAAGAAGATTTGTAAGCTTGTATTCCTTTATTCCTGCACATACTGAAGCTTTCTGGATTCTTTCCATCTCTCCTTCTTCTGATAGCTGGATCTCACAGGTTGTACCAAAGATCATGCTTTGATACCACTGTAATATCCCTTTTTCAGGATTGTTCATAAAACATGCATCAAAAATGCATTTCCAGCAACAAATGTAATAAAAAAGTGAAATGATCACTTGGATCCAGTAGATACATCCATCTAGCATATAAATACAAGAGGAGATCAGAAAGAAATGGAACTAGGTGGGTTAAACAGATCTCCCACACTAGAGTAGCTGAAAATGACTAAAAGCCCCAAACTGCATTTTACCGGAGTTGCTGCATCAATGGACTGTGTAGTATAAAGATGGTTTTAACATAAAAATATGGGAGAACAATAGATCTACTCATATATTAATGAATAATGCTGAAGTACAGAGATCTAGTCTCCTCATACAAAATACAAGAGAACCCAGCAAGGGTTTCTTGTCAAATACTTTGCATACAAATGTGATCTTCAGAAAATTACTAAATAATCACTAAAACATTGAAGCACAAGAGCATAGAAGGTTGGAAATATTTCTGATCTGATGTAGAACCCTCAAGGGCTTCCTCCCATGAAAGGATGAACCTCTCAATCACAAGGAAACACTGCAACAGAGCCACCAAACCATGCAATGATCACTGCCTCCAAAATAACGCACTCCCTAGCAGAAACAACGCTGGGAGGGTATGAGAAATGTGTGGTCTGATACCACAGATCTGAAATAAGCTATGGAGCTCTCCAAACAGATCTCTCAAGTGAAGGAAATTTTCCTCCAATGAGAAACTAGCTCAGAAGCCGGGATTCCAATCCCTTCCGCTGCGGCACCTAGCAACACTACAAAATCTCCGACAAAGTTGTGCTGATGAAGATGGCTGAAGCTTGGCCTAAAAACATGATGTGGAATGATGAATAAAAACTCTCCCAATGAGCTCCTCAAAGGAAAGAGGTGGGATTCTCGGCCGGGAACACCCAGTGCTAAACAACACTACAACTTTGCTAAACAGCAAAGCAGCAACAATTCTTGGCAGCCAAGAATAATAATCTACAACACATGATGAATAATGCTACCATCCTCTTCCTTATATAAGATATGAGTTTGCTTGCCCTTGGCCCCACTCACTAGGTTACTTCTAACCCAAGTTACATTTCCCTCCAAAATTGCGTTATCCATCCTAGGATTCCTCTCCACTAAAACTGCGTTGTTGACTTAGTCAAAGAAGCTTCAATTTAACCCTGTTCACACATGGAGGTGTCTTATTGAGCTAAAAAGAGTGTCCCTCTTTCACATTTGGAGTATTTTATTCTTCCTTAGGAGACTTATGGGTTTTTCTTTCCATTTATTCACCGACTAGAGCTGCTGCTAACTCTAATGTTCCATTTAGCTTGGAGGCTAAAATTTTGGAACATTACACAACCTCATGCTATCGCAATCCTTTAGAAACCTGTCAAGAGATCACTAAGCCCAAAAACAAGCTTGGATACCTCAAACTTTCTTCACCAATACCTTGAGGAATTTTCCTGTCTCCACCCACCTGTCGAGGGCTTCCTGAAGATTAAATTATCTTAACCCATTAACCCTTGGGAGTTTTCCTGAGACCACCTCACCTAATTCCAAAACCTTCTAGAGATCTAAAGATAAAATAAGAAAATAATCCCATCAACCATAACTATCTGGAAATGACAAGGCAAGGTTGAAACAAATATCACACGAGAAAAACGCATGCCAATGAAAATGAAAGTACCAAATAAAAAAATGCATGTACCATGCATTCAGAATGATCCAGGAGGATCCTAAAAGGCCAAATTTTCAAAGTCCTCGAAACACAACAAAACCAGTCTCAAATCGAAGAGCTTGTTTTTTGAATCCAACGACATGAACGACACTTCAATTTGACATCATATGCATATGCTATGGCCCGCTGAGGTTTTTTGGAAACAACTAAATTTCTAGTAGGTAGGACCCACAAGGACACTTGGCATGCTAATGTCAGCAGTACAAATTCTAACATCAACCATATGGACGATGACATTAGAAGGGTGATGTGGCCGTACAGATGAAGGAGATCCAATTAGGGTGTGACATGCGGTAGGTGACGTCAGCAACCCAGTCGTCTGTATGGACCAATTAAAGCGTGACATGTGGAAACCTAGTTAGCATCATCATATTTACTTAAGGTGGCGATAATTTGGTCCTTTTCAGTGGTCGACGACGACGAATTTGTCGTCTATTTAAAATTCATAGTGACCTCTAAAAAAATGGAGCAAAAGATGGGTTGGTTGGAATATTTTATATTAAAATTAAAAAAAAATATCGGCCGACCAATGACCCAACGTTATATATATATATATATATATATATATATATATATATATATATATATATATATATATATATATATATATATATATATATATATATACATGATAGCGACGACGAGTGTCAAACTCACCCAATGGGTCTGCTAGTGTCAGACCACAAACAAAGAACGCGCCAAACATTCAAAAGAAACCATGCCAAAGTTATAATAGCGAGCTGGTCGGACGTGGGTTCGACCCTGCGACCTTTTCCAGGGCCAACGACCCCACAAGTTACCGCCACCAATACACCAGTGCTGCCACATTGTTTATACAACTGGCACAAATATATTTAAACCACACTCAACCCAATGCCAGGAGGAGGAGGTTTCATGGAAAAGAGGGAGCCACAAAACCTGGCACAAGAACCGCGCACATGTGAATCGAGGTGGGAGAATATTCCTATAGGGGAATCTTGCAAGGAATCTAAAATATTTCGTAGAGCTCTAGAGCCCACCTACACAGAACATGGTCGAATTTATAATAAAGTTTCACGATTTTTCGCCAGGAATCTAAGCGTGCAGTCTATTTCTCCAAAAGAGGTCTACATTTTGAGACCATCCCCGGAAATGGAGGTATAAGGTGTCATTTTGTAATTGTTTGTAATTTGATTTCGCTGCCAATTAATGAAAGAGGCCTCCCCACATTGAGCAGGGCCCGGAGATGTCTATAGAAATTATATAACTAGTGCGTTATACATCCAAGATTCTCCTGATCACACACTATTTGACTTCATGCACAATACAGAATCTCTTCTACTATTGATCATTACTTGCGGAAATTAAATCAATTGCATGCACACATTGAAACCATAAAAATTCACACATATGAACACAGTGTTTTAACGAGAAAGCCTAAAGCTTAAAACCCCAACTATTTGTATATAATATATGTCATAGAGATCATGTAACAATCCTCATATAAAGCTTCTCACAAGCTCTCGGTACAATACAATCGCTACACACTAATCAGGTCTTGATCTAGCATAATCCATGCACCGCTCTCTGCCACCTGCTAGCCTACCTCTACTGCGCAATCCCTGCTAAAGAATGGCCTTGAATGAACTCGAATTGGTCCAGCCTTGCTCACGTAATCCTTATTGGCATCTCCAATCACTGGTTGTTGCAAATCATGCAACAGTATAGTCACAACTGATAGTCACACTGCTCTTTCACCTACCTCTTCACTGGTCTCCACTGAAACTGTCCATGCACTGAAGTTAACTGATGCATTCTTTGGTTGATTAATGAGTTAATAATTAGTGAATTAATTAATAATTAATTCACACCACTCTCACTAATGTATCAATCAGTTAGACTAGATACAACTAGCTCAACTGTGTCTAACTGAGTTAAACTGAACACAACTTCACCAACTACTTCTCCAACTCCACCAAACTTTGTCACATGAGTTATAACTGAAGTCCTCCATGTAATAGCTCTACTAAACCCTCAGGAATGGCGTAATTCCTTCTGTCAGCTCCTGTGCCACATCTGTGCACTTAACTGAAGTGCTCCAAGAGAATAAGATAATGTTTAGAGTCCAAATATTATTAAGAGCTAATAATATTCGACATATCTATTTTTAGACTGGCAATCTCAAAATAGATTTCGCCCAATATGTCTAAAAATAAAAGTCCATCTATTTTTCCAACTTGAACAACCATCCACATATAGCATCCTGCAACTCATAGAATATGATCGACATGTCTAAAAATAGACATAGTCTAAAAATAGACTTTGCGCCAAAAATAACAACGGGCCCACTTAGTAAAGAGGCGACTCTTTTCACTAAGCTCATCATCTTGTTGCAATCTCAACACTCCCTCTCAACAAGATAATGATTATCTACCACCCCTATCCTGCCTCTGTGGTATTCGAATTTGCTCCTGGTGAGTGCCTTCGTCAAGATATCAGCATCCTGATCCTCGTGGGAATGTATGAAAGTAACATGATCTTCTGCTGCACACAATCTCTGATATGATGATACCGAATGTCAATGTGTTTAGATCTATCATGAAATACTGGATTAATTGAGAGTTTGATGCAACTCTGATTATCACAATATATCACAGTAGGATCTAAGTGTGAACCGAACAACCCGACCAGGATCTTCCTCATCCATATAGCCTCGCATGCAGCCAAACTTGCTGCCATGTACTCGGCCTCCACTGAACTGAGTGCCACGGATCTCTGCTTCCTGCTGTACCAAGAAACTACGCATCAGGCCCGATGCGAGAAATCCTCGAGATGTGCTCTTTACGTCCATTGGGCTGCCTACCCAATCTACATCCACGTGAAGCCATGGAGCTTCGGCTCATCGGATTATCATGCCATAATCCATATCTGCAGTGTGCCCTCTGAGATATCTGCAATACATGCTTTCTGTCTTCCAAAAGAGCTTGGTAGGCTTAACCATAGTTTGTTGGTTAACAGCGTAGCATATGTCAGGTCGTGTATTGACTAGATACATAAGCGACCCCACCAACTGTCAGTAAACAGTGGCATCCACTACCTCTGCCGATGTAGCATCCTATTTCCTCCATCCACCAGGAAGAGGAGTGTCGGTAGGCTTGCAGCCATGCATGTTGAACTTCTCCAGTATCTCCCGGGCATACTTGCCTTGAGACACAAACAGTCCATCACTGTGCTGCCAAATTTCCAATCCCTGGAAATAATGAAGGAGGCCCAAGTCCTTCATCTCAAACTCTTTTGCAAGATTAGCCTTGCATGAGAGTATGTTGTTCATCACCGTCAAAATAAAATTATCTACATAAGTACAATAACAATGATCGGCAACTTATCCTCCACCACAATCTGGTATAGGTTTGGATCCGCCTCACTCTTGGTGAATACAAGACCGGTGAAAGTCCGGTGAAATAGCGTCTATCTGTGTGTACCAGGCAATGTACCAAGCACGAGGGAACCAAAACAACTCTCCTTTTGAGCACTGCACACATCGAGCTCATTTGTGAAGATCTCTAAAACCTTTGGGATGCTCTATGTACACCTCCTCCTCGATGACTCCATTGGGGAACCACCGATCTCCACATCGATCGATGAATGTGTGCCATCCCATATGTCTTTGAGAGCTAGGATGCTCTGTATGGCAGAATACCTTGCGACAGGGGCAAAGGTTTCTTCATAGTTGATCCCCTCAATTTTTGAGAAACCCCGAGCAACAAATCTTGCCTTGTACTTCTCGATGCTCCCGTCAGCAGCTTGCTTCACTTTGTAGGTCCATCTTGAACCTACCATTGATTTCCCTTCCGGCCTTGGGAAAATCTCCCATGCACTGTTTCTGACAATCGAATCATACTCTTCCACCATGGCTTCTACCCATGCAGGGTCCTCCATATCTTCCTCGAAAGAGGATGGTTCTATCACAATACACTTCCTCATCAGAGCCATGTATCCAGTATATCAGTTAGGAGACTGTCTCTATCTGCGCTATGATGTAGGTGCTCCTACAATATTCTCTGCATCAAGATTCAGTCGCTTAGCTTCTGTAGTGCGCTTCTACCCTCTGATGGTTGGCGCTGCATGAGTGGTTTCTTCCACTCCATGAACCTCCTCTTGTGGCTGATCCACATCCACAAGCTCCTCCTTAGGAACTAACAGCTCCTCATCTGCATGCAAGTGTAGCTCCCTCTCAAGCGAACACTGCATGGCTTTCTCCTCCTGAAATTTTATATCCCGTCGCACAACAGTCTTGCGACTGTCTGGCACATACACCCGATAGTTGTGAGGTGTATCGGTGTACCCCACAAATATTCCAACTTCAGCAGTTGGATCCAGCTTCCTCCTTGCATCCTTCGTCACATGCATGTAGACAGGAGATCCGAATCTTCAAATGAGAAATATTAGGCTTCTTACCATAAAATGCCTCTTCGGGTGTACTCATGCCAAGTACTCTATGAGGACAACGGTTTTGCACATAAACCATAGTGTTTCATGCTTCAGCCCACAAGTGTATGGGAAGGCCCTAATCATGCAGCATCGCCCATGCAGCACCCATGATCGTTCTATTCTTTCTCTCCACGACCCCATTCTGTTTTGGGTTATGAGGTGCTATGAGCTCTCTTTGAATTCCTTCTGCACTGCAAAAGTCTTTGAATTCGCTAGAGATGAATTCACCACCATTATCTCTCCTAAGAGCTTTCACCTGCTTCCCCGACTCTTTCTCAACCAGCACCTTGAACTCACAAAAATTTGAGTATGTCTCGCTCTCCTTCTGCATGAAGAAGATCCAGCACTTACGAGAAAATTCATCAACAAATATCACATAATACCTGTGCTTTACTGTCGAAGCTACTGAGAAAGGTCCACACACGTCTGTGTGAATTCTCTCAAGGATCGTCGTTGCATGACTATCCTTCTCATGAAAAGTGGTATTCACAAATTTTCCCAAGGTACATCCCTTGCACTGATCTGACTGCGCAAGTGTAGCCTTGGGAAGCCCAGTAGAAATCTGTTGCAAAATTTTCAAAGCACCATGGTGAAGATGGCCCAATATCTGTGCCATAGCTCGCCCTCATCCCGACTCACCACTCATACTGCATTGCACACGCCATTCTTTGCGCATCATCTACCTGGCGATAAAGGTTCTTAACTCGAACCCCTATCCTCGGGTTCTCACCAGTACGCGCGGGAAAGCCTTTCCCTGCTTCAAAGACAACATCATATCCCTTGTCTTCCAACATCACCATGAGAGATCGATTCTTCTTCAATCTTGGAACATTCGCAGCATCCTTGAAGATGAAAGGTTTTCAGACTCCCTCTCAAAAATGGTCCCGATACCGGTCATGCTTGTATCTACCATCATCGCCCATCCCGATGTTCACTCCAAGATCCTTCTTATCCAGATCAACAAACAAATCTTTGTCTTTGGTCATATTGAAAGACACATCATTGTCAAGAAACCACACTGATCCCATCATACTTGAGACCAAGCATGTGATCAACGAAAAATCCAACTCAAACTGTGAGGCTAAGGCCTCTCCAGCTGCAGATCCAGCAACTTGCTTATTTTTCTTCTTATGTGGACAATTAGTGGCGTAATGTCTGTGTTGGTGACAGTGAAAGCACTTCACCTTGGACATGTCCACTGCTTCTTACCTTTCGCACCGGATTGAGAAGGATTTTCTTTCCCTTCCTTCCTTGCTTTGGCAACTTTGTTAGTGTCGGTATCTTCATCCCTCCGTCAGTGATCAAAATTCTCTTGTTGCATTGCATATT